>CM067369.1:250024171-250307561 GCA_034401795.1 Chaetoderma sp. LZ-2023a | reverse complement strand
ACAGTTGAAAAAGAGAGAGAGAGAGAGAGAGGAGAGAGATGAGAGAGAGAGAGAGAGAGAGAGAGAGAGAGAGAGAGAGAGAGAGAGGATAGAAGAGAGAGAGAGAGAGAGAGAGAGAGAGAGAGAGAGAGAGAGAGAGAGAGAGAGAGATGTAATCTCAACGATGGTAAACATATACATATTCTTTCACATATTGGCTTGTGTAAATATGGACACGTTAATTACATTTCACGTAATAATAGTACATCGATATATACGAAATCAATGGAGGATTCCATTTTCTCAGTCAAGCATATGATGTCATAATCAACTACACGAGGTGTAGGATGACGTCATAATCAATGGCGTAGATAGGTTAGTCTTGAAAAAGGGCAGACTAAGCTTTACTGTACGAATTGCATATCTTTACTATTTAATAAACATGCCGTTAAATATTTTGAGAACTAATTTGTCTGGGTGCTGTTGCTACAATAGGCACGAACAGTAACCAGTCAAATTAGTTTCAAAATATTCAACAGCTTACCTGTATGGGTTTCTGAAAAATTGATGCTCAAGGAGTTCAGAGATCGATCGATCCCAACACGGACAAAGCGCGGGTGGAGCTTAGCTAGGGATGGGCGGGGCATAGCTAAAATTAGCTTCCTCCATTTCGTTGTAAGTATAGGCCTATGTTAACTACCAGTACTGATTGAGCCGGAAGCAACAGAGAACAGTTCCTGGATAAGCAATCATCACAATGATCCAGTTAAAGATGTGGTATTGTCACAGGCTTCCAGCATATTGTCATGAATAATTGATTACTAAACTAGGTGAACTATTTTGGGGGTACACGCCATAGAGATGGTTTTTTAAAATGATAACCACTTAATCAAATAAATAGATCATACCATACTATATTAAAACGTGCTAACTTCACCTTACGTTCAGGTAACGTGTGAATGTTAGGAATGCCGATGGCGCTTATCTTATCTTGTCACAGCCACTCGCAGGTTTGAATGATTAAGCAATTTCGTCACTAGCCACACTTCTTCTCAAAGCCCTCGAACTTATCTTTACGCTTCTGTCACTAACCACACTTCTTTTCAAAGCCCACGAACTTATCTTTACGCTTTTGTCACTAACCACACATCTTTTCAAAGCCCACGAACTTATCTTTACGCTTTTGTCACTAAACACACTTCTTATCAAAGCCCACGAACTTATCTTTACGCTTTTGTCACTAACTACACTTCTTCTCAAAGCCCACGAACTTATCTTTACGTTTTTGTCACTAACCACACTTCTTTTCAAAGCCCACGAACTTATCTTTACTCTTTTGTCACTAACCAACTTCTTTTCAAAGCCCACGAACTTATCTTTACGCTCGTACAGTTGTTTTGAAATTTCTTTCACGAGATGAGAAATGCTAGGGATTAGTTTGGAATCTGTATATAATGTCATAGATAGTCTCATTAAGGCGAAATTGGGGAAATGTTTGGTTCCTAAACGCTTACGACAGCGGGTCCGGTATATAGTAGTTAATTTACCTACCAGAGCTTTCATGAAATGCAAAAATGGCAAAGGAATTTGAATAATTACAAGCCTGATACCTTAGGTGAAGGCATAACTGAGAATGTGTTCATAATTCGGTCTGGATATTCCTCTCTGATTTTGCTTATTAGCAGTGTGCCCAATCCAGAACCAGTACCTCCTCCCAGAGAGTGCGTCAACTGAAACCCCTGCGCAAAGGAAAATTATTATTATTATTATTATTATTATTAGTAGTAGTAGTAGTAGTAGAAGTAGTAGTAGTAGTAGTAGTAGTAGTAGTAGTAGTAGTAGTAGTAGTAGTGGTAATAGTAGTAGTAGTAGTAGTAGTAGTAGTAGCAGTAGCTGCAGCAGACCAATTTTAGTTTTTGGCATGAATTATCTCCCTCTACCTGTTGAAGTTGATTGAGTCAATAATTTCTCCTTTATTTGACATTTGATGGCATTTCCTTTGATTTAGAGTCGGATGTGTGACTACGGATTCTGGAAGGATCTTAAGTTTCAACATGATCTGCAGAAACCTTAATCATCCGAATATCACTCTCATACATTTCCTATGGGGCATTTTGGGTACGGACAAGCGTATTCCTTGGAAATTATTCACTGGATCCAAAAGAAAAATAAATAGCATCCCATGCTCTAAGGTTTACTGAAAGTGTCTTACGTTTGGAGGTTAGAAATCGCAAATTGTACTCAATGGACCAGGAAAATATATAGGTGTCAGATGCGGGTTAACGGATGCTAGAAGTCTTAAGTTTCTCCATGATCTGCAAGAAACTCTAGGACGAGTTGCTGTCCGAATAGCACTGCCTTACATTTCCAATTGGACTTTTTGGACAAGAAAACGTGGAATTCTCGAGAACCATAGACCAGATCCAATTTCTGTAGATGATCTATACATGCCTTGTACGTACTTGAAATGTACCACGTTTAGATATGATATTTCCAAAACTGGGTCATTTATCTTCAAACCAATTTCCAATACATTCCTTATTGACATATTGGTCTACAATATAAAAATCTCAATATCTCATGAACCGTTCAGGATATCAGAGTTCTGTAAATGGTGTCTGAGAGGCAATTCCACCATGGATCAGGCGATCTAAATGCTGAAACAACCATGACCATAATTCCGTCATCTATCAACATATCAAGGAAATATTGTTTAGTGTGCAGATTTGCAATAATAGAAATGTTAATATGTTCATTAACGATTTTATTTTAGTAAGCAATAGTAGCCCCTGGTATCTAGGGATGTCAAAAACGTCAATCCTCTGACAGGGACAGAAGTAAGAATTCCCATGATGTTAAATAATTGTTTCTCAAAAACTGGTCGCTGAACTGAACAGATTTTTTGGGTCATCTAGCGGGTCAACAGATCCTAGAAATATGTTAGGTTTCAAGATGATTTGGTAAAAATCCTAGGAGCACTCGCTGACCGAATATTACTACCATACATTCCCTATGGGACATGTTGGGAACGGAAATGCAGCTTTCTGAAAGATTAACATGTTCGCCAATGATTTTATTTTATTAATCAATAGTAGTATAATGTATCCACGTATATGCCAAATAGCAAGCGTCTGGCCAACCTAGAAATATGAATTATCTTGATTCCCAAAAATTGGGCCTATGCCGGATTTTCTAAAAAACGGGTCACCGGACCCAAAAATAATTTTGGGTGGCGATGCGGATAAACACATGCTAGAAGTCTCTGAAATTTCAAGATGATTGTGGAAAAACTCTATGAGCAGTCAGTATCTGAATATTGCTCTCAAACATTTCCTATGGGTACATGGTGGGCACGGAAATGCAGAGTTCTGAATGGTTAACACGTTCGCCAACGATTTTATTTTATTGATCAATAGTAGTATAATATATCTACGTATATGGCATATTTCAACCATCTGACCGCCCTAGAAATATGAAGTATCTTGATTCCAAAAAATTTGGCTTATGTCGGGTTTTCTCCAAATTTTGTCACCGTATCCAAAAAATATTTTGAGTGGAGATACGGATGCTAGAAGTCTGTGAAGTTTCAAGATGATTGAGGAAAAACTCTAGAAGTAGTCGCTGTCCGAATATTGCTCCCATACATTTCCTATGGGATTTTTTGCCCGCGGAAATGCAGATATCTCGGAAAACATACACCTGATCGAGAAAAGTAATAGCAAACTAGATCCCAAGGGCTAGTACAAGTTGACCAAGTTGGAAGCTGATTAGATCAAAACTGTAGGAGGAGATAGGTTGCGAAAATCCTTGAGAATAATAATAATAATAATAATAATAATAATAATAATAATAATAATAATAATAATAATAATAATAATAATAATAATAAAGATCCAGAGAAAAAACAATAATCTGCGATACATCGCAGATTAATAATCTTTATTTATGAGGGTACATCTTCAGTGACCTGATATTCCAGAGGCCCTCACAAAATCAAATATGTACAAAAATAATTCATCATGATCATCATCAACATCATCATCATCATCCTCGTCGTCGTCGTCGTAGTCGCTCTCTCGTCATAATTATTATAAGTCGGTTTGTCGTTCTGTCTGACGGGTTTGTCGTTCTGTCTGACGGGTTTGTCGTTCTGTCTGATGGTCAGTCTCTGTTACTTTGTTGTTACCATTAGTTTATGCTAAGAATAAACATGCACGCACTCTCGCACTAAAGCATAGTGTACTCGCATTCACACACATGCACATGTACGTAATACAGCACCCACACACGCATATAGGTATACACACACTCACACAGGTTATTCACATTGTAATGAGAAATTTAAAGAATAGCTACCGTATTATGTCTCATGGTTTTTTTGTTTGGTTGTTTGGTTTCTTTCTAGTTGATTCTTATATATATTTTTTCACTTCTTAGTAGTAGTAGTAGTAGTAGTAGTAGTAGTAGTAGTAGTAGTAGTAGTAGTAGTAGTAGTAGTAGTAGTAGTAGTAGTAATATCCGTGAGAGCAATGGTGTCCGATAACGTAATTTGAAGCACACCCCACCCCCCAGTGCCCCTATTGTTTCAAATTAATCTCGGCCTTTTGACATTGTAAACCTCAAAGGCTTGGAGTGAAAAATAATGTGAAAGTATCACTATACCTGTAAGCAGTCACAGCTCTCTGCCTCTTTTCTAACAACTTCCAACACTGAGTCCACAAGTTCTGCCCCTTCCGTGTAGTGCCCTTTCGCCCAGTTGTTCCCCGCTCCTGATTGACCGAATACGTAATTGTCTGGACGGAACAAAGCTCCATACGGTCCAGAACGCACAGAATCCATGGTGCCAGGCTCCAAGTCCAAAAGAATGGCCCTTGGAACATAATTGCCACCTGGAAGATGCAAACGTATAATAGTATTATATAGGTTCTATCATACATCGCCCACTTTTTTAGGCGTATTGAATCGATTTGAATCTTTGAAGCATGAATCCCCAGAATCCAAATTTCAAGGTAACTATACAGGTAAGCTGCTAAATATTTTAAAGGTAATTAAGTGATTTGACTACGGGTGGTTCAGCAACATATCCCGGTCCAATTATATTATAAAATATTCAACCGAATGTTTATTAAATTGAAAATTAATCAAAGATATACAATTTGTACCCTTCGTGACATAATTTTAGATTTTCTCGACAGGCCTCTACATCATTTTGATTGTGACGTCATCTAATAATGTGAGGGTTTCCACCTATGGCGTTATATATTTGAGTGGCAGATAGGATGCATCCGATGAAAGCAGAATTCTTTGTGTACGATATTTTTAGTTGAGCTTCAAGTGGAGTTGTCTGTCTTAATCTAGTCTGTTGTGATACGTTTACATCGTTGGGCGACAATGAGATAAACCTCAAATTCAGTGTATAGCTCCAAGATCATTTACATAGTATAATCACAAATTGTGATGATATGGTGGGCCCTCGGCCATAGCATGAGAAAGATTAGATTAGTTCAATGCGATATCAGAGAACAATTTGCTCGTAATTAACCATATTGGGATTTGAACTCTCACTATACACTTTGATACATTGTGTGT
The DNA here is from genome assembly GCA_034401795.1 of Chaetoderma sp. LZ-2023a. Taxonomy (NCBI): domain Eukaryota; kingdom Metazoa; phylum Mollusca; class Caudofoveata; order Chaetodermatida; family Chaetodermatidae; genus Chaetoderma; species Chaetoderma sp. LZ-2023a. Next base: position 250,301,993 of record CM067369.1, on the reverse strand, counting down.
AGATGCAGACAAACATATATTCAATTCACCTTTCCAGAGCACTCACCCATCATATGACATCATAATGAACTGCGTGATGTGTACAATGACATCATAAAGAATGACGTCACGAATGACGTCGATAAGTACGTCACGAACGCATATTTAAAGACGGTCTATGCGGTGTTGTACACATTGTTTGCTTTTACTATTTAATAACTATTCTGTTGAATATTTTGAAACTAATTTGACTGGGCGCTGTTGCTGCCATAGGCAGCAACAGCACCCAGTCAAATTAGTTACAAAATATTCAAGAGCTTCCCTGTATAGGTTTCAGGAAATTGATAGCTAGGGCATTTGGGGATCTGATGGGCGGGGCATAGCTAAAAATGGAAAGGTCCCTTGTTTATTGCAACTACGAATTAGGCCTTACAATATTGTGCTCCCTCTCCGCAAATCACTATTCTCTGTCTACCCTCTACACACTTAAGGTGGGCTCGCACTTTAAACAAAAAAATATTTTAGGTTTTTTTCTATAGGCTACGTAACGCAACGGAGAGACAAACTCGGTATCATCTACACTACCGTAACACATCCGTCTTGATTAATGTCTATTTGCAGCCCAAGATCAGAGTATTTTAGAAAATTTACCAGTGGAATGCCTGGCTCGTTCGGTAACCGAAAATTTCTTCTTATGGTCTGCAAATGGGCATTGATTATGCAAAGACGTGAATCTTGTTGTCCAAATAATACCATTTTGATGGTCAAAAGAACTCTTCAGTGGTGATGAGAAATGTCCATTTGCAAGACGACAGAATTGTATTTTCGTAAATTTCAATGGTAAATTTACAAAACTATTTTTATCTCGGCCTTCAAAAATTATAATTCTCTTAAAAAATCTTGACCAATTAATAATTAATATAATTATGCCAAATATGCCTCAGATTGCATCTCAGAGCTGCTAGATATGAAAATCGAACCCTTATGGGTTCCAGCGCAGGGCCTCGCACCAGCTTAAGCCGACACTGCCTCTAGCGTTACATCCATGTACCGTTTAATCTTCCTTTCTCTCCCATATAGGAATGATATGGGTTGGTTGAAATACATACCCTCCAAGAAGTCCATAATATTAGTATTATGGTCGTCTGGTACTAGCCATGTCACCAATGAAAACGATAAATAAAAGATAGAGAGACGTAGACCTGTTTGTTTCTTTCTGGCAGAATCGGGCCTGTAGGCCATTTTTCGTGAACCTCATCACATCTGTTATTCTAGAAAAAATAATTAATGGATGTGTGCCATACTTGATCAACCACATTGTACCTGACGCCTCGTTGAAATACACGTTTATTCTTTCCAATTGCACCTTTTCGTCGCCATGGTATGTGCCTGTTGGGTCTATGCCATGTTCTTCTGAGATCACCTCCCAAAACTGCAAATAAAGCACACATAATGTAATAAATACACATATCACTGACACAGAAAGTCAAATTTGCACGCATGATTGAAAAAAACCAAAAGGTACACGTATTCATTTTAATGTTGGTAGAGTTGTACTACATAGCAATGTTTACAGGGGTCAGGAACCTTTAAAATGCCGTCCTTTAGAATGTTCTTTTCTCAAAAGCTTGAAAGCTCGCTTATTGTTTTTATCTTATGTCATAAATATGAGCTGACCTTTACATTTTTTGAAATTTTACCATATATCCAATATATCGTACATTAATCACTCACCGTCGAGTTGCCACGAAGAAATTGATGAATTTTATTTTGGGCTTACTTCCAACTAAAATCAAGATTTAATATACGCAGTGACTAGACTAAAATCAGGATTTAATATATGCAGTGACTAGACTAAAATCAGGATTTAATATATGCAGTGACTAAAATCAAGATAACGATTGAACGCGACCCTGTGTATGTCACGAGGGTTGTCCCCAAAATCGCCTTTAACCCTTTAACACTCATATAAGTCAAAACGGCTTCTGCACGCTTTGGCTCTAACAACAGAAAGCTGCCCTCCACCCCACCCCCATCCCTGAGATTTGTGAAGTGTACTTTTTAAAGTAATCATACTCCAAGAAAACATGTGTAAATAAAACTCAGATAGTTCCATAGAGAGTTATAGATACATATTTACCCCCAGAAATGCATGAGAGGCTCTCTAAGAGCATTTACACATACACAATCTAAACAGATTTCGGGGGTGGGGTGGGTGGGGGAGAACCACCGATACCCATATCTGGCTATTTGCCCGCTTGTTACTAGGGCAACGCTAGGGCCTTGGAGGTTGGAACTTATAAGAGCTATAAAAAATCAATGGTCTTGAGACCCATGTGTTAACGTCTTTGCGATCTTTTGGCCTGATAGATAAAGAGCGTTGCTGTCTCTCGAATCAGTCTTTCAATATCCCAGAGAAACTGCTAGCAGAATACTGAATACATATAAATATTTTCTATTGTAGCATGCCATGCATGCGTTAAATGAAATCATTGGCTGTAGGTTAAATTGTCCCGTATATTATCGCTATTGCTTCTTTATCGTCTCATGTGCTAAGCTATCGTTCTATACAGACACGGTATTAGGGACCCGATGACGAAATTTGGTTAGAAATTTTGGTTACAATTTGAACGACGGTTGTTGGTTCCGTTAGCCGCCAAAACTTTCAGTCAAATTATTTTAGAAATACTTTCTAACTATGACGAGTGATAAATATTGCCGTGGTGGTTCTGGAGGAAGTAAGCTCCACGTCTCCCTCTTGGCCGTGAATCACGAATGAGCAGGTGTGACGTCATTGGATCCCTAAAGGAACTTAAATCACACTGCTAGCTGTCAGTTGGCCTAAGAAATGTCCGAGATAAAAAAAATTGCCCATTTTGTTGCCATGGAAACTCCTGTCTGAAATCGATCGCAGTTATTTGTCGTCTGCCAATTTCTAGCGTTCTACAGTTCGGATGTTCTTTCAACATTCTGGTCAGACGCTTTGTAAGGTCACATAATTCAAGGCGTGTCGTGATGACTGCGTTCTAAAACTAATTTGACTGATACTATTTGCACATCACGCTGCCAGGAGACTTGCTTCAATACATATGGCTTACACCCGTTCGTGGGTGCACGCGTGAGACTGGGAGAGGCTTGGGTGGGGTTGGTGGTGTATGGGTGGTAGTTGTGGTGGAGGAGGGTTGGATGAAATAGAAACGCATTACCAGAAACATCATTCCAAACCAGTATTGTTTGTTTATCAGCGCCACTGAGGTGTTAATGAGGAAGTTGCTGTGAGTTATGTCGCGTTGGTGTGTTGCCAACACCCGAACTCAAACGGTTTATAAACTATTTAACTACCTCGGAATTGCGGTGTATAAATGAATGGCCGTGGAATGAAACAGTACACGACCACAAACATGAAGACTTGTTTGCTAGCGAAGTGTATATTCGCACTTTGGATAATTGTATAGAATCGGAATAAATAAACTGGATGGCCATATGGCATCCACGTATAAACACCCGATGAGTTAAGGTACGGGCTAAGGATGACAAAGATCTGGGGCCCCGAAAAATAAGGGGTCCATGTTATTAATTATCGAATATTTTGAACTAATTTGACCGGCTGCTATTCCTACAATCAAAGTTGTTTCAAAATAGTCAACATCATGTTTATTAAATACCCGTACTAAAGACATACAATTTGTACAACTTATCGGGCTATTAAGCGTTTATTTATAATTACGGGCATGCATAATAACGTCATTCATAGCGTCATTGTTTATGACGTCAGCTTACGTGTGAGGTAGTTGATTATCACGTCATATGATTGACTAGGAAACTGGATTCATCAATTAATGAGACTTTTGTCAAATTTATTACTTTTTTCTATTCATTAATTGAGAGTAAAATTCTGAATACACAAATTTTAAATATCTACTGCACATTTTGTTTCCAAATATATATATATATATGCGGCTTTATCAAAGACGTCTAAAATTGTTCGACAAATCGACCTATCGCAGACCGACAGACATATATCTATATCGACAAATCAATACTAGCAGCGAGCTATCTGTATGACAAATGGCCTATACTCCGTCCAACATGCCACGCATAGCGAAGAAAGCAAACGTTACATTTATATAGGAAACTAACCTATTACGTACTACATGCCAGTTTTTTATGGGCGGCAGAACGTGTGTTTGTGTGTGGCCAGTAGGGCGCCCCCACCTCACCCACCCACCCACCGACCCCACCCCGGCTCAACCCCCAAACCAGCTAAATAATTTTCTAGAGGGTTAGACAACATTATGTGATGCCTAAATAAACAGCGTTACATATTTCTAATAATCTATAAAAAAAAAAAAAAAAATACGATTGTAATACAATAAGCATATTGCTGCTAAAGCAGCCTGAATTGGCCTCACAAATCTAGACAAAATTTCAAAACTTTCTAATGGGAGATCCGCCGACCCTCTAATAATGGGAAGGTGACATCTCAGGCATACTGTGGGGGTGTCCCGCTCCGCCACAGGTTTAGATCATTCCAGCGCGCGCAAAACAGAACGTATGTGCCCATCCTGGATTCGGAAGTTGACCTAGAATGCGCCATATTGTGTCATTCTCCATAATTATATTGATCCAACACTGTCTATAAACTTGATTGACAGTTGGCAGTGCATATGGTGGCGACAACTTTCATTCAAATTGTTTACAAAATAACCAGTGGATTAACCCGACTCTTGTCAGGAACACATAGTATGTGTTAGCATGGCGGAGTGGATGAGTTAAACGAGTTTATGCATTTGCCATTAACTGTTATATCAATTAGTTTTTCTAGTATAACGACATCTATATCATAGAGCATATACCACCATAAGAAACACATTCCCACAATTATATAATTATTATAATATACGAAAAATAGAGATTCTAAGATTAATAGAAATTACCAAGTTCATCCATCCATCATTTGACGTCATAATCAACTACGTTTTGAGTAGGACGACGTTATAATCGTGACGCCGTGAATGGTTCTAAATAGTCCGTTATTAACGTTTAATAGTCCGACACGTTGTACGAATTGTATGTATTTGCTATTTAATAAACACTATGGCAGCAACAGCGCCAAGTCAAATTAGTTTCAAAATAGTTAACAGATTGCCTGTATAGTTTTCTGGAAATTGATAGTCAGTGAGTTCAGGGATCGATCGATCCCAACACGAACGACGCGTGGGTGGATCTTAGCTGTTGATGGGCGGGGCATAGCTACAACTGGAAAGGCCCATTGAAGATATTTTCATACAATGGCCACATTGCACGTCTGGCGATACAGTTCATTAACATATGTATTTTGACAGTTAATTATTACCTTGGATCCAATCTGGTTGCCACATTGGCCGGCTTGTATGTGAACAATTTCTCTCATTGCGACACTGGCAAACAGACGGTTCTAAAACTACGGAGCACACAAATATTGACTCGCGTTATGATAATATTTCATTCAACCTCGGCTCCTAACAACGGTATTGAAACAAACAGCCTAAAATTCACGTCTGGCATTCCATAGATTCTACAAATACTGGAGCAACGGCTGTCTCTGGTTCTCGTCCGATAGCAAGTGAGGATACCGGATGCGCAGCAGAGATGAGCAGACGATACAAGCGAGCGTACGCCGGGTGATTCATCATCAGATGCGCAGCACTTGGGAGTTGAACGTCTCGCCACAGCCGCTATAAAAAACATTTTATCTCCGATTAAATATTTTTTAAATACATTTTGAATGAACTACGTTTTCCGAATAAATTGCATATATATGTGGACTTCAATATTTGAAAATATGATGTTGTTTGCAACCGTTTACCCAGCCATGTTAAGTATGTTCTTTATTTTCTCAAAGCCGTCACCATATCATGCATATGTAGTAGTGTCAGGCCACTACGACACCACGACGTCAGTAGACGAGACGATTATTCTATGTTAGTCATCACTGTAATTCAAAATACAATTGCTGACAATTCTGCCATTGACAATGGAAAACGACTAGATATTTATCATGGGACGGAATAATTAGCACGGCCCAATGGCAACAGCCGTAAATAAGACAATTTTAGTCAGCCGTCAGCCATAGTCTCGGGATTATGCTAGATTACGGTTCTATAAAACAATGGCCATGATGAAACTGTCGCCTCCATTGACACCACATGCAGACACCATAATCAAAGGATAACTTGTCGGGGTTTTGTTTGAATAAATTAACTAAGCTCGGCATGTAATCTAGTTAATTAATTAATAATTGTCTGTGTCGTAAAACCATGATTGGTCAAATTACGGGGCAAGTAATGGACCAATACCGGGTCGTATTGGTCCAGTACTGGCCCAGTAGATCTACCGGTCCGGTAAACTGCGTTATCAGGAAATGGCGCTAAAAAAAAGAACATAGCTTATGCGTTTGAATTTCATTTATATCCACTCGTCCGGTGAAACGCAAGCGCAAATGTATGAACTCGGAGAGGAACATTGTTTTATGCTAAGGTACTTTCACAGATTGATCTACACACGTGTATCGTGTATATATACCAAAGACGTATCACTATCTGGACAAGTGTAGTCAGTGAATTGCCACGTACTTAAGAACCGAAGCTACCTCAAAGCTCCATTCTTCATGATGAACCTCGAAGCGACCATTAAATACCCTCCCCTGTGGTATGGGATTACCAGCTTCGATGATTCCACTGTTCAAATACAATTGAACTGATGCATGGATAAATTGGGTGTTGGGCGTTGATCTTTACAAATATATAATTGCGACCAAATATTATCACTGTGATAATTTCACTGGTCTATCTAGTGATATAATATGCTCAGCCTTAGCTATGACACATTGTATGAATACACGACTCTTACTACAACTGGTGATGGGTTCTTGATGGACTCTGATTTTGTTGTTTAGCCGAATCTCGAAATTAGAAAATTTGGGTGTGCTAAAAGAAATTCACCAATACTTCCTAGGATGGCATCAGTCAGTTTCTAACCCCTGACCAGCATCACCCCGCGTAATTGCATGCTTGACAGTTTGCAGCAATTGCTGACTAACGTGGCTACAATGCATTAGATCTATTTATAGTTTTACAATAGCCAGCAATTTCCCGCTAAAATAGCTAAGCTGCCAAATATCTGTGACAACTTCCCAATTCAATGGCTAGATAATGTGTCTAACATGCAAAAGATCGACCCAGACGATTGCTAGCTAAAGTGGCTAAGATGTAAAACATATATCCACGCTGAAACGACCATAAGAACTTGCAGGTTAATCATGCTAAAATGCAAAGAATGTAGCTAGCATTGGACAATTGTCAGCAATGCTGGCTAACATGGCTCAATGCAAAAGAGCTACCATGAATTAAACAATTGTCAGCAATTCCTGGCTAACATGGCTCAATGAAAAAGAGGTACAAGGAATTAGACGATTGCCAGCGATTGCTAGCTAATGTGCATACAGTGCAAAACATATACCTGTCAAATGCAAAGGATCAACCTAGAATTAGACGCGGCCCATGTAGCGAAAATGCAAAATATCTATCTAGAATTGGACGATTCCCAGAAATTGCTAGCTAATGTGGCTAAGATGCAAAACATATATTTACAGTGAAACGTCCATCAGGAATTGCTAGCTATCGTGCAAAGATCTATCTAAAATTGCACGATTACCAACAATTGCTAGTTAACGTTGATGAAATGGAAACGATCTACCTAGAATAAGACTATTGCCGGCAATTACCGGCTCATCTTGCTGAAATGTAGAAGATCTCTCTCGAATTGAACGATTGTGAGCAATGGGGCGCGCCGCGAAGAGTTATCTCCCCAGAGGGCGTGCGTGATTTGTGAGGCATAAATATACTTCCGCGTTTATCAATGGCGTGTATAGTAACAACGTCAGAGTACCGTATCATTGCGTAACGCAAAGCCGTTTTAGGTAACAAAATGCCGTTATATTGTTCTGTTCCTGGCTGTAAAGTTAAAAGATGTGGAAATAGATTCCCGAAAGAAGCAGATATGCTATGTAAGTTGCGAATATCCGTGAAAGAATCGATACGGTGACGCGCAAACTGTGGATGTCGAGATCGACTGAACTCGTTTACAGTGATCATATAGCGGTTATAGGCCTACATACATATTACACCGGAGTGGTTCAAAGAAACTCTAACATGTATGCTTAAATAAATTTATATTGTGATATTTTATTGTCCACAATGTCAAATACATGAACAAATGGCATCTATATCGCACACGTTCTTGCGATCGCCAGTTATCATCCCAGGTTGTGCCTATTAAAGGGTGTCTCTTAAGACAGGTCAATAAATATGTCATGAATACCAGTTTCTTTAAAAACCAATCATCCAATGGTCTATCAGTAAACCTGTTTTAACCGTTTAATGCTAAAATTAGTTCCAGAAAAATTATATTTTCTCATGGAAAATATCCAGTAGGGTAGGCCTACAAAGAAAATTGTTTTAGAAAATGTTCAAGGGAATGGCTCGCTGCAGGTGGACTGTTACATATATTATAACATTTAACATCAGACATTAATCACAGGTACAGCATAATGTATACATCATAGGAGGTGTTACCCCAATTTTTCATTGTCAAGACTTACACAGATTAATTTCTAAATCCATTTAAGCAATGTATTTGAATCTCTATTAAGAGACCATCTGCCTTAAGAGACCACCTTTTAATTCTCCCATGGGAGGTCTCTCAATGCAGGTTTGAAAGTATGTCATCAATTTGGTTTGTTAGCACTGATGTCATCCATTTTCAAATAAACATTTTTCAAGATCACTTTTGATTAAGCAAATAAGAATGCTTGCATAGTCAATGTCCTTTTGCGGGTTAAGAGACTCTTTAAAAAAAATTTCTACTGGAATAACTGGCTAAGTTTTCTAAAATAGTCTTCTCTTGACTGGCAAATGGACATTTCTCAACAGAACTGCAAAATCTACCTCTGCAGTGGTATTGAGGAATGGTTATTTGCAGCACAATAGAAAAGTAATTTTTGTAAATTTATCACACGAATGATTTGCTCGCATGCCAGTCATTCGTTGTAAATTTTCAAAAATAGTCTTCTCTTCACCTGCAAATGAACATTTATTTAAGCAAATCTTTACATTTTTTATCAAATTTAGCCATTATAGCATTAAAGCAGTGATCTGTATGTGAAAAAGGCCTTCAGATCACAGAATCAGTGGTTATTTCTAGCCCTATTGAGATGATCAATTGTTGGCCAGTAGGATCCAGGCAAATTAGTTCCAAAATTATCATAAACTTACCTTACTGTTGTCTTGTTTTAAAAAATTTAATTTGGCCAACCAGATAATGAGTAGTAGTCTTTTAACACATTAACCTCTATATGCCAGAAAACAAGATGTTTTATATATGATGTATGCAATGCCCTGTTCAATATTTTGAGACCAACTTGACTGTGAGTTATTGTTGCATCCTATGCCCTATTAGTTTGACGTTATTCAAGAGCTTTCATGTATATATGTCTAGAAATTGAGACATGGGCATTACATATGTTAAAGGGTTAAAAGAAAAAGTTGACAGATGGAAAGTGACCACCGCATAAGCTCAGCCCGCCCCACCCCTTCTGGACAGTTCAGCTAATAATGTGTCTGATCTGTTTTCTAATTATTTTACAGGTACCTCCTGTAAGCACCTGTAAGGTACTGTTTCAAATTTGTTCATCTTTGACACTCCATCTACACCATATGCCAAGGGAAGACAAGAAAATACACAAAGAAATAGGAAACTAGTTACGGATGTGATGGGTGCCAGTCTAGATATTGGAAATGAAGTCCTCAGGGAGACAATGGAGGAAGGTGAAAGTACTTCATCTATCAATGACAATCACTTCCTGTGTGGTTAGCTGTCAAGTATGACCTTCTTTCTGACAGAGTTTGTATTCGATAGAGAGACTTCACGACAATCTTGATGCAATCAAATTTAATACAGGCTTTGATAATTATGACCATTTTATGCGCAGTTAAGACTTGTGAATGATAATATTTGCTCAATTATGACTTGTGAAAGATAATACATGTATTTGCTCAATTAAGACTTATGAGTGATGAAATTTACTTAATTGTGACATATTAGAGATGAAATTTTCTCAACTGTGAGCTAGAAATGATGAAATTTGCCCAATTATGACTTTTCAATAATAATATTTGCTCAGTTATGACTTGTGAACAATAATATTTGCTCAGTTGTAGCCTGTGAATGATAGTATTTGCTCAGTTGTGACTTATGAATGATGATATTTGCTTAATTGTGACTTATGAGTGATAATATTTGCTTACTTCTGCCTTATGAGTGATGAAATTTGCTTAATTGTGACATATTAGTGATGAAATTTGTTCAGTTGTGATTTATGAATGATGAAATTTTCTCAACTGTGAACTAGAACTGATGAAATTTGCCCAATTGTGACTTATGAATAATAATATTTGCTCAGTTATGACTTGTGAATGATACTATCTGCTCAGTTATGACTTGTGAATGATAATATTTGCTCAATTATAACTTGTGAATGATAATAGTTGCTCAATTGTGACTTATGAGTGATGAAATTGACTTAATTGTGACATATTAGTGATGAAATTTGCTCAGGTGTGATTTATAAGTGATAGAATTTTTCACAACTGTGAGCTAGAAGTGATGAAATTGTCCAAATTGTCACATATGAATGATAATATTTGCTCAGGTATGACTTGTGAATGATATTTAATCAATTGAGACTTATGAATGATGATATTTAATCAACTGAGTCTTGTGAATAATGATATTTAATCAATTGAGTCTTGTGAATGATGATATTTAATCAATTGAGACTTGTGAATGATGGTATTTAATCAATTGAGACATGTGAATGGTGATAATAAATCAACTGAGTCTTGTGAATAATGATATTTAATCAATTGAGACTTGTGAATGATGGTATTTAATCAATTGAGTCTTGTGAATGATGATATTTAATCAATTGAGACTTGTGAATGATGGTATTTAATCAATTGAGACATGTGAATGGTGATAATAAATCAACTGAGTCTTGTGAATAATGATATTTAATCAATTGAGACTTGTGAATGATGGTATTTAATCAATTGAGACGTGAATAATGATATTTAATCAATTGAGTCTTGTGAATGATGATATTTAATCAATTGAGACTTGTGAATGATGGTATGTAATCAATTGAGACTTGTGAATGGTGATAATTAATCAATTGAGTCTTGTGAATAATGATATTTAATCAATTGAGACTTGTGAATGATGGTATTTAATCAATTGAGACTTGTGAATGATGGTATTTAATCAATTGAGACTTGTGAATGGTGATAATTAATCAATTGAGTCTTGTGAATAATGATATTTAATCTATTGAGACTTGTGAATGATGGTATTTAATCAATTGATACTTGTGAATAATGATATTTAATCAATTGAGACTTGTGAATAATGATATTTAATCAATTGAGACTTGTGAATGATGATATTTAATCAAGTGAGTCTTGTGAATAATGATATTTAATCAATTGAGACTTGTGAATAATGATATTTAATCAATTGAGACTTGTGAATGATATTTAATCAAAATTGAGACTTGTGAATGATGGTATTTAACCAATTGAGACTTGTGAATGATGCTATTTAATCAATTGAGTCTTGTGAATAATGATATTTAATCAACTGAGTCTTGTGAATAATGGTATTTAATCAATTGAGACTTGTGAATGATGGTATTTAATCAATTGAGACTTGTGAATGGTGATAATTAATCAATTGAGACTTGTGAATGATGGTATGTAATCAATTGAGACTTGTGAATGGTGATAATTAATCAATTGAGTCTTGTGAATAATGATATTTAATCAATTGAGACTTGTGAATGATGGTATTTAATCAATTGAGACTTGTGAATGATGGTATTTAATCAATTGAGACTTGTGAATGGTGATAATTAATCAATTGAGTCTTGTGAATAATGATATTTAATCTATTGAGACTTGTGAATGATGGTATTTAATCAATTGATACTTGTGAATAATGATATTTAATCAATTGAGACTTGTGAATAATGATATTTAATCAATTGAGACTTGTGAATGATGATATTTAATCAAGTGAGTCTTGTGAATAATGATATTTAATCAATTGAGACTTGTGAATAATGATATTTAATCAATTGAGACTTGTGAATGATATTTAATCAAAATTGAGACTTGTGAATGATGGTATTTAACCAATTGAGACTTGTGAATGATGCTATTTAATCAATTGAGTCTTGTGAATAATGATATTTAATCAACTGAGTCTTGTGAATAATGGTATTTAATCAATTGAGACTTGTGAATGATGGTATTTAATCAATTGAGACTTGTGAATGGTGATAATTAATCAATTGAGACTTGTGAATGATGGTATTTAATCAATTATGGATCTATGAGCCATATCTCAGAAACTGCTTGTCTGATTTTCTAAAATTTTACCACAACAAAGAGTGTGATCTTATACTAGACGTCGCCAATGTTGGCCGGGCATGATCTAAAGAAATCCAGAAAGTGTAAAAAAATTTAGGATATCCTATTGGTTTTAAAAACTTGGGGATACTGGCATTTCATTATATAAATAAAGAGTATAGGCCTATATTCATTATTCCAATGTTTCAGCTCCGTATGTTATAAGGTTAAATATAATTGTATGTTGTTCATAAGATGCATCTATTTAACCCTTTAATGGCTAAATTTAGTCAAGACCTTAATATCAAAACATTTGCTTATTGAATGTCCATTTTCGGGCCAAGAGAAGAGTATTTTTTAAATGTGCCATTGAAATAACTGTTTCGGTTATCAAGCAAGGCATTCCAGTGGTACATTTCCAAAGGTTCTGTTCACTTGTCCTGCAAGTGAGCATTTCTCAAGACCACTCCAGAGGCTGGTTTTTGCCCTGACCAGTAAACTGTTGAAAGGCATGCAAGTACGTAGGCAAGCAGGCAAGCAGGCAGGCAGACAGACAGGAAGGTAGATAGATAGAAAGATAGAGAGTATCCATCTCTACCAGCAAGCAATAGGGAAGTAAGCAATAGGGAAGTGAGGCTATGTATAGGCTAGATAGATAGCTAATCGCTACTATGACGTAAATGGTTGCTACTGCAATACATGATGTGCCACCATGAGAATAAGATTGGTCATACACAGGGCTGGTGTGGGTGTCGGGGTTGGGGGGGGGGGAGAGTAGAAACTATTGTTGTATTTAGTAGGCCACAACGACCTTTCTTGCTTGATTAATGAAAGTTACCACTACTAAATTCTCCCCATGGACTTTCACCCTCAATAGCTCAGTTCAGAAATTGTAACACATTTAAAACACTTCTAGCAAAGCATGCATGTAATGGATTGGATTGTATGTATTTGGTAGGCCTTATAAAAAGTTATACATAATGTGGTCTATGCATACATGTATGGGCACTACAACCTGCTGTGAGACAATTAACTCAAACAGGTTTTTTTTTATCTTTGCCTAGCATATAGGCCTACCATAGCCTCCCTCCCCAGCGCTAATACTGGTAGAGATGGATACACCGTCAAATTTTTGCCCCCCCCCCCACCTAATCATGGAAACGCTCCTGCTTGTCAATTTACACTATCGCATCATTTACAAGTGGATTAAATAACGCACCGATGTCTGATTAGTGATTACTTGACAGAGACGACATTTATGTCTCGGTCCGAAGGCGATGCCTTAAATCACGGAAACGTAGAACGACGTTTGAAAATGTCGAGTTTGGACACTATTAAAGTCATTGCTAAATATATATTGCCAATAATGATACGGCATTAAACTGTGGTGCTGGCGGTATCCCGCAATTCCGCAGTTCGGGTTTCGCGGCTGCCGGGCTAGCTGATTCCCGCCGTTTCTACGGACGCCGGCAGTCGTACCTTGGAACCTGAACCGTGCACATCTGCCGCTGGTTCCACTGGCCGATTCAAGACCTCTGTTGGGTGAGTAACCTTTTATACGTAGTTAAGTTACTACAAATGGTGTCAGGAGTACTTTGGGCCCTAAATTAAAAATTGTTATTAGTTATTTCTAAATTCTACTCACGATTTTGCTGTAAAAAAAAGATAGAATTCTCGGAAATATAAAGACTACTCTAGTCCTGCCCGAACGTCAATTTTACAGACTCTGGCCGCCATTTTGATTATTTGATAGTTATTTTTGTAGGATTTAACAATCACAGATGATAGGTGAGTTATAGTTAAATATTTATTATTTATTTATACTATAGCATGCAAATGTCGGTTATATAGATTAATATACCTTACATACATACGTCATATACGTCATAAATTCAAGATTCAATGTTATTTATTTGAACTGTAATGAATTGAGGTATATTTTCGTGCTTAGTTCCTATCATCTATGTCAGTATTCCGTGGAATGACAACCTTATAGTTTCTGGATTGTTATTGTTAGTTGTCTTCAGTGTCATATGTACGCGATTCTGAGCTGTAATTTAACCGTCGGTTTTTCGATATTTCTTTATATGTTAATTACAGTTCAATTTCTTTGTTTATTTCAGAATTATTTGAAATAAAGAAGTGATATAAATCACTTTTGTTGTTATTATTATCATTATTATTAACTGTTTGAACATTAGAGGGTAATCTCCCTTCTAATTAGCAAATATGTTTCAATTGTAATATTAGGTTTACTAATTACGCTGAACACTGTTTGTTTTGGGGATTTTTCTTGTTATTATTAATTCAAAAAGTTCACAATCACATTGCTAGTTACTCCGTTGAAACAATACTCAGCTTATGCCTCCTTTTCAAGTTAAATCTCAGGAGTTTTTGGCTCGCACCCAGTTTTCGTTGGATCAGTCGTATACCCACAAAGCGATTTTGTTGGGTACAAGTAAAGGTTTCATTTTGAAAAGAGCTGATCAAACTGGGTTTGTTGAGTATTGGTGTAAAAGCGGTGGTACTACACAAGACTTGGTCAATATTCTGCAGTCGAGAATAGCCAGCGCCGTTCAGAAATTTCACCGGATCGTTTTCTATATCTGGGCCGGAACGTGCGACCTTACCGAGAAACGAGGCGACGGTTTTGTCTATTTAAGGACAGCCGATGATGAACTCGCGGTAGACCGCATTTGCCAACACTATCAACATGCGATAGACATAGTAAGGCATTACGGCCAAACGGTGAAATTTATCGATATCCCGGCGTATTCTCTGGTCCTGTATAATGAGCAACTTCACCATTTGAATCCCTGTTCCTTCAAAGACCAAGAGCTGCAACTGCATGACCAACTCTCTCTTCTCAATGATAGAATTGAGAAAATTAATGCAGATATTGGTGTACACACCATCAAATGCAGTGTAGAGTTAATACTCCGTAAAAAATCTAGTGCACGTAAATGCGTCCGTTATCATTATACTTTCGAGTTTCTGAAGGATGGTTTGCATGCAGGTACATTACTGAATTTGGTTTGGCTTCGGAAGATTCATTTAGTCGTTCTCCGGAGTTGCACCACCATCACTACTCAGGGATTTATATATTTCAGTAAGCATACGCTTACGACTTATTTCAGTAGGTGATATTACTTTTTTAGCGGATATTAATTTCGCTTCCTTGGTATAAATCAACCGGTGACCCATAATGACGAAACCTTTGTGTATTAACACTGCAACCGTAGAGGAACTTAGTGCACTCCATAATATTGTTAAAGTTCGAGCTGCTGGCATAGTAAATTTTCGTGAGTCCAGAGGAGGTTTCATATCCCTGGCCGACATCAAGGCAGATACTGATCTGCCTGCCACAGCTACAATCCTTGCACGATTGCTCCATGCTGGGGAAGTCGTATTCGACATCAATGATGAAGGCGCTGTTGGTGGGGTCGACTCACACCCAAGGGAAGAATCCCTGGAAGAGAAGGTAGCTAGACTGAACATGGAACTGTTAGCTCAAGGTATCAAATACAAGGCACTCCTTAACTCAACTAGTCAACAAAGGGGTGATCATACCCTAGTTGATAACCTGGCTCCTAGGGGGGTATATACCCCTAGAGAACCTAAGAGGGAGTCGCGATCAGTTTCTCACCATGACACTAGGACGTCATCACCAGTTCGTAGAGCTTACTGGGATGGCTCTTCGTACAATGACTCTAGAATGTCATCCCCCGGTCGTAGAAGCTACTCTGATGGTCCTCCTCCACATAAAATGTCAACTTTTGATGGAAAATGTGAGTGGAAACCATTTTTCATACAGTTTGAGCATACTGCTTCAAGGTACCGTTGGTCTGATATGTATAAATTAGACATGCTCATCTCAGCTTTAAGGGACAAGGCCTTAAAGTTTTACTGCATCTGTTCTGGGCAAGTCCAGAATGATTACTTTAGTTTATGTGACAAATTAAAGTTGAGATTCGGGAAGAAAGATCTGCCCCACATCATCAGAAAAAAGATGCAAGATATTCGACAAGAGGGTAACTCTTTAGAAGAATTTGCAGACATCATTCAGGAGCTCACTTTAGATGGTTACCCTGATGCCTCAGAGAGTTTGGGCGAGACTATTGCCATTGATGCATTCCTACGGGGTGTTGAGCATAAACGAGCCGCTCTGATAGCTATGGATAAAGATCCGAGCACCCTGGAGGAGGCTGTACAAATGGTCAATGCAGCTTTCCATAATCAAAGATTGATCATGGGTTCCAGAAGACCTGAGGTTCGAAAGGTCCATTTTCCTGACGATGCTTCTGGGTTGATGGAGGCAGATAATCCTGAGCAGTTGAGAGGCATAACGGCTCCAAGCAGGATAGATAAATTGGAGAAAGTGGCCGAAGGACTTAGGAAGGATATCTAGTTCAAAACCAGTAAATTAGGTCAATCGTCTAGTCATTTGCAGCAGAGACAAACATAGTACGCCTATCTGTTTGCAATGCACTGTGTGATGCAACGCGGGTGTGAGGGGAGGGGGGGGGGGGGTCATTTATTGTGCGGACTGACCATCACAGTCTCACGTGGCTGCTCAGTTTCAAGCACATCGAAGGACAACTAGCTAGATGGCTAGAAGAACTGTCCCAATATAATATCACGATGCAGTACAGGCCCGGTAAACAGCACTCTAATGTTGATGGTCTATCACGAGTTCCAAGTGATTTTTCACCTTGCCACTGTTATAAAGCTGACCAATCTCTTAGTTCGTTACCATGTGGTGGGTGCAAATATTGTACCAAGCTCCAGCAGCAATGGTCTCAATTTGAACAAGATGTTGATGATGTAATTCCTTTGGCTTTTCAAACCATAAGGGCCCTTCAACTGAGTAATAATGACCTATCAGACAGCGACACAGACAGCGACGATCCAGATGGACTGCTGACTGGTGTCCCCCAAACAGACCAGGTTATCGGAAGGTCTTCCTGGTTAGACGCATTCTCTTCGGAAAATCTAAGGGAGCGTCAGTTGGAGGATCCTGATCTGAAGACAGTTGTATCATGGATTGAGCAGTCACACACACCTTCTGACGCGGAGCTATATTTAGCTAGTCCAGCTGTCAAGTTTTGGTGGGCTCGTTGTGATCAATTGATTTTTGTCGATAGTATTTTGCACTATCTCTGGGTAGAAGCAAATACCACACGGAATCTGCTGGTAGTCCCAAAGTCTCTCCAGAAGCTGGTTTTGGAAAATTGTCATGATTCCAAGCTTGCCAGTCACATGGGTGAGCAGAAGACATTAGAGAGAGTGAAGGCTAAGTACATCTGGCACGGATACTCTCGTTATGTGGTGGCGTATGTGAAATCCTGTCGGATTTGTAGCTGTAGCACAAAAGCTTCCATCCGACCTAGAGCTGCTGTGGGCGAGTTCCATGCCGGTTTTCCCTTGGAACGGGTACATATGGACATTTTGGGCCCCTTTATCACATCTGCACTGGGAAATAGATATGTATTGATGATCATAGATCAGTTCACTAAATGGGTTGAGTGCTATGCGCTCCCTGAACAAGAGGCAGAACTGGTAGCCAAAACGTATGTGGAGCGTTTTGTCACCACATTTGGCTGTTCATATTTCTTACACACCGACCAGGGTCGTAACTTTGAGGGCAACCTATTTAAGGAACTGTGCCATCTACTGGAGATTTCAAAAACACGCACCACAGCTTATAGACCATGTTCGAATGGACAGATTGAACGTATAAACCGTACTGTCTTGCATTGTATACGGTGTTACCTGCAAGAGCATGACAGACAGAAAGATTGGGACAAGTGTATTCCTTTCATCGCTGGAGCTATACGATCTACTGTAAGCCGACAGACGGGGTATACTCCCAACATGATGATGCTTGGTCGAGAAGTACTACAGCCTATTGACATAATGTGTAAATGCCCTGTGTCTGCGACTACAGAGAATGGCCCTTCAGATGCCAGTGACTTCGTCCAACAGTTACAGCAAACGTTGCATGAAACTCATGAGATAGCACGGGATAACCTTAAAATGGCTCAGAAGCGCCAGAAAAAAGAGTATGATCTACGTTTGCATGAGCATGCCTATCATGTTGGTGATGTAGTTTATCTTGCTAATTCTGCAACTAAAATAGGCCAGTCCAGTAAATTACAACCTCCTTGGACTGGTCCATTTATTATTTATAAAAAGTTGTCAGAAGCACTGTTTGGGATAAAAAAACCCAACGCCGGGAACTAGTTGTTCACCATGATAGATTAAAGCTGTGCAGAGATCGTGATTTACCTCTCTGGATATCGCGAATGAGACGTGCTATAAGCTCTGAAGATCATGGCGATGATGATGACTTATTATCCCCCGATAATGGCCGTAGGTTATCTGATGATAACCGTGCTTCCATTTTTGAAGAGGATTCGGATGAAACCATTCCATATGGTATTGATCCATCCTCGTCAATTCTGCATAATGATCTAGATGCTGTTTTGACAGAT
Organism: Chaetoderma sp. LZ-2023a; assembly: GCA_034401795.1. NCBI lineage: Eukaryota > Metazoa > Mollusca > Caudofoveata > Chaetodermatida > Chaetodermatidae > Chaetoderma > Chaetoderma sp. LZ-2023a. Next base: position 250,283,014 of record CM067369.1, on the reverse strand, counting down.
GACCTGGATATCGACTCTGTTTTACCCGTCCCACAAATACAGCATCACTCTCCTAGGCGCATGAGGTGTCAGGTGCGAGGAGAAACGCATAACACGTCCCCTAGGCGCATGAGGTGTCAGGTCCGAGGGGAACCGCATCACACTTTTTCCCCTAGGCGCATGAGGTGTCAGGTCCGAGTGGAAATACATCACACATCTCCTCGAGATGACCAACTCCAAACTCACACCATTCAGAGTCGAACAGGAAGGCAGTGCCGTCTTCCTAACATGTTCCTAGATTATGAAATGTATTAGAATGATCTTTAAGCATTCGTGAATTAGACTATATAAGTCTTCATGGACCTTACTTGTCCACCTGAATAAACGTTCCTCTGGTTTCGTCTTATTACGGATTCATTTGGTCATGGTATTGTTGCGGACTGCAGTTAGCTTTTCGGTCGTAGTACAGTACTACAATAGTAATGTGATAATGTACAATGGTCACAGTAATTCAACATTAAAAGCCAGATGATATGAAATTATGACTTCAAATTTTAATATGCTGCATGACACTGAAGACATTCAACTTGTCCGGAAAACATTTATAATCATTGGCTTATGTTCCGTTTCCATCTTAGCTTTAGTTTCAGCAACAGCAAAATCGTGATGTTCTATTTTTTGTAAGTTTTGGGACACTAAATTAGTTGGACACATAAGCACATAGTGGCTTTTTCCAGCAATAATACTCCGTGAGATACCAAAAACCAACAGGGGTCCATCGCTGTATGACTCACAGAACGCGTTATTATAATTACGCGTTTTTTCAAATGACGCGTGAATAATTGCGCGTAGTAATGCGTGGTTATATTTACGCATTTCTTGATCGCACATTACAGATATGCGTTGTCAAATGATGTGTAAATTGTTACACATTAATCATACGCATTGTATTGTTAACTGCAATTATTGTCCGTCATGACGTGTGGTCATAATAATGCTCTCTGTTTATGTGTATATGGATTAAATCCATGTACACGCTTTTATAAGTATATGCATCATATGTTATGATGCAAACTCATCTATGTATAGTGAAATCCTGTATAGGTTAGCTATTTAATGCCAGTTCTACATTTGTCAGCTCAGATATTTTATAGGGTAGCTCAAATATATTATATGTAGTTTTAGTAGGTCAGCACAGATATTTTATAGGATAGCCCAGGTATATTAATTCTACATAGGTCAGTTCAGATATTTTATATTAGGCCAACAAATTTTATATTGCCATACCTAGGTATTTCATTTATTAAACGTGTAGCAATTACATGTTAAAATGATGCAATGATGCATTATTACTCTATAATGCATAACTCAGGCATATTTATAATGTGCATTACTCTATAATGCAGAAGTCTTGCATATGACAGCATATTTATAATATGCATTTAGCAAAGACTGCATAAATCGTACAGATGCATTTCTTACGCTTATCATTTCCTAATGCGCGAAGTAATTGGCGCGTTAGTCATAGCGCAAATTCATATGTTTCTTTCTTCTGCTGTATTATCCGTTCCATTTAGCTTCATTCAGATATCTTTATTGTGATAGGGATAGTGGTTTTCCGGATTTCCTAAATTTGTGGATTCAGATCAGTTTCAATTATATAAGAGGTATATCATAAATGTTAAGGTTAAAAATATTCACTAAATTAAAAAAATTTGCAATATTCATAAGTTTCCTCGAATCTCACATAAGTTAATTTCAGATAACACTCCAACTAAATTCATGTGAGATTATTTTTATTACTTCTTTATCAATTCGGCAATTCTGTCAATTCTGTCAGTTTTCTGCGGTGGTGGAAAACCACTGTCCTTAATCTTAGTTAGGATGCTATGCTATTTTTAAGTCTGTGACGCTGGCCCTCGTCCGGCAGCTGTTGATCTATCCATCTGTTTTATTATTAACCGCTCCTTCCTTCTAGATGGATCGACACCTATATTTTTTTAATTGGCAATTTCTGATGCTACCTTTAGCAGTTGAGCGTCAATGCCTGTGTGTTTTTATGGTGTGCAGATTTTTAAAAGAGTAGATTTTTAGATAAGATTTTTAATTAAAAGATAAGATTTTAAATTAAACAAGCATGTTTTTATAAACGGGGGAGAGTGTGGTGCTGGCGGTATCCCGCAATTCCGCAGTTCGGGTTTCGCGGCTGCCGGGCTAGCTGATTCCCGCCGTTTCTACGGACGCCCGGCAGTCGTACCTTGGAACCTGAACCGTGCACATCTGCCGCTGGTTCCACTGGCCGATTCAAGACCTCTGTTGGGTGAGTAACCTTTTATACGTAGTTAAGTTACTACAAAACAAAGCACTACAATCAGCGTTTATACGAACTATAACTACGTAAATAGACAAGATACGAATAACAAAAGTACAAACTCGCGTAGTGGCAAACATGACCGCATTAGAGAGGATGCCTCACAACGCACCAACACCGCCTGGCGGCTGTTGCAGCGGTGCGCCCTATTGCTAGCTAAAGCGGCTAAGATGCAAACCATCTATTTACAGTGAAACGTCTATCAGGGATCGCTGGCTAACGTGGCTAAAATGTAAGAGATCTACCTAGAATTGCACGATTGCCAGCAATCTACACAGATCTATTTAGCTTTTTCTCTCCATGGTGAAACCAATTAAATGAATGAAGAAAAACAAATTAGCATTTTCTAATTTTTTAAGGGACATAAATCTGTACCAAGGGTCATATCAAAATGCCAAGAGACGTGGCCAAAAAGGAATATATCTGACCAATTTGATATTGAACCATTAACAATAGTAAATAGTGCAGCGTGCCAGAAATAAATGTCGTCAATGGGCTTTAATACACGTTTTGAGAATTTAACACAGCCCCTAACTTTGGCTTTTTGCCAGTTTATCTGTGTATGTGTGCGCGAGTGTATGCGTCTGTGCGTGCATGTTCGGAGCTGTAGCTAAAAAACCTACATGTTGGATTTGTCTCAAATCTTAGCACAGTGTTACAGTAAACTAGAATGCACTCGAGAGAGAGATGATGATGCACTCTGGCTTAGCAATGAACTTAGTGACCCCATGACCTAGTTATTTGACCGAGTGACCTCAAACTGCAAACAATCGTGGACTGTCGTAAGTTGAAGGGGTTTGCTAAATCTTGTTATTCTTCCTTCTTTCGCTCCAGAATTATGGACAAAATCTGTATTCCGATATGCACTTCGTGACCCCGTGAGCTAGATATTTGAAGCTTTGATCTGAAACTCATACAACTTCTAGCCAACTGGATGTTCTAAATTTGGTGAATCTACCTACTTGCGTTCTGATTTATGGCTTAAATCATGTATTTCAGGATGCACTAAGTGACCCCGTGACCTCGATTTTTTACCTTTTGATCCCAAACTAAGAATTCTTCTACCCACTCATACTATCAATGTATGTGCCGGATTTTGTGATTCTACCCACTTGCGTTTCCGATTTATGGCTGAATATGTATTTCGGAATGCACCAAGCTACCGCGTGACCTCGATTTTTGACCTTTTGACTCCAGACTAAAACCTTTTTCTAGCCACTTATAATAGCAATGTATATGCTAAATTTAGTGATTCTACCTTATAGTTTTCCCGAGATATTGCTCGGATGAACACACACACGCACGCACACACGCACAGACAGACGGCACCTCAATACTCACACCGGCGGCGTGAGTAACTAGAATTTCCAGACTTCAGTCGTTATCCGGATTAAAAAGAAAACTTGCATCCAGATGTAATTAAATTCTGGAGCTATGTATTTCTCCAAAACTGCTAGTCCTATAATCCAATTTGGCTTAAATTTTAACACATGAGTGGGTCTGAACATGCACCGCGACTACGCAACGTTCAGCATGATCTATACAAGGTCGATAGACGCTTGGTAACTGCGATTAATGCATATAAAGTAGGTCACATTGAGGTCACGCTGACCTACATTTGCTACGCTAGATACAAAGCATACATACAGCACGTTTAATTACTCTTATAGGAAAAACGAGAGCCCGAACTAGCTAGCCCGCAATGATGGCTAAAATGAATAAAATGGCCAACATAGAATAAATAGTGTTATTAGTAATGATGTCTAAATTGATTTTAAAAATTGGCTAAACAAGACTATATCTACTTATAACTGTATTGTTACAAGCGCTAAAATGACCAATGACTTCTCTACATTGTCCAGCAGAGTTGCCAGAGCAATTATGGATACGATGGAAAAGTATGATCTATCTATCTGCAAAGATGTCTCTTTAACTCGCTAGCTTTCAGAGATGTGGATGTGGAGATTTTCCGTATGGTAATCTAATGAATTGAATCAACAGAAACTCCATTGTTGCAGCCTTTGCTCTCTATGGAGACACAAATTAAATAAATGAAGAAAAACATAAACAATCTGGCCAAATTTTAAGAGCCATATCAAAATGCCAAGAGATATACCCAAAAGCAATATATCTGTCAAATTTGTTATTAATTCATTAACAAATAGTAAATAGTGAAATGTACCAGAAATTTATTTCCACATAGGCTTCCATACAAGTTTTGAAAATTTAACAACGACAATAACTCTGGCTTTTAAAGGCATGGCACTTAATTTAACAACGGCAATAACTCTGGGTTTTAAAGGCGCGCCACTTAATTTAACAACGGCAATAACTCTGGGTTTTAAAGGTGTGACACTTAATTTAACAACGGCAATAACTCTGGCTTTTAAAGGCGTGACGCTTAATATCCATAGCTGCCAGAGATATTATTGCCGTAGGAACAAATATGGCAGATATGTTTTTATTCCATCAACACATGGCCAAATGTTCCACAATCGTTAACAGACAGACATACAGACGACGGACAAACACATCATGATTGTACAACATCCCCAGTGAGCTAAGCGCTCATGCAAATGATTTCAAAACAGGCATTTGTGAAAATGTTATACCATAATGTCAAAATTACCAATCTTTGGGGGCAAATTATGTCTGTCTGCCTTACAGCCTGCCTGTCTGCCTACATACACGTCTCCCTGTCTGCCTGCATGCCCGTCTATCTGCATGCGTGCGTTCGTGCGTGCATGTCTGGACTTGTGTATACAGACGGCTAACTTGTCTCAAATCGTAGCACAATAAAGGAACATAGCGTAGATAGAAAACTCGGATTTTCATACGTGGACCATGATCTGGATCTAAATAAAAAGATCGAGATGGGATCAAATTGTGGATCTATGGATTTCTAGAAAACTGCTGGCTCGATTTGCTTTAGATTTTAACACAAGAATGGGTGTGAACATAAACCGGGATTATGCAACGTTCAGCGTGATCCATACCTTACAAAGGCGATATGATCTCGATAGCTGCGATTCAAGCGTATAGTGTAGTTTACATTGAAGTCACACTGACCTACGTCTGTTATGTAATACATCAAGGTTGATTACTGTATATGAAGAACGAGAGATAGCAGTGATGGCTAAATTGGATAAAATGGCTAACGTAGAATAGATAGAGTTGCCAGCAATGACGTCTAAAATTGCTAGCAATTCTCTAAAGAAGACTAGATGTAGTTACAACTGCGTTGTTTCCAGCACTGGCTAAAATGACTAGTGTTTAATAGATCTATCTGCACTGATCAGTAGAATTGCCAGAGAAAGTAGAATCTATCTATCCACACAGATCTCTCTACAACTACATAACTGCCAGAAATGTGGGTGTTGAGCTTTTTCCGTATGACGATCTAATGAAATGAATCAAAACTGAATTGTTGCAGCTTTGCTCTATCGCAACACAAATTAAATAAATGAAAAAATTGCTAGCTAACATGGCTAAGATGCAAAAGATTTACCTAGACTTGGTCGAATGCCAGCAATTATTATGTAACCCCGGCGCCGCGCTGCTCCGTTCGTTCTTCCTCAGACTCAGACTCGTACCCGCAGTACACGCTGACCCGACGATGCTGGTTAGCTGGCCTCGGGGATGTGGAAGAGACTGTGGGTGACCAGTGACAGCAAAGACTGACCTCTAGGGCTGGTGGAACGATCACATTCCGGTGGGGCTGGGCGAGCATTTCAGCCTATGGTGAACAGCGCTGTGTCGGCCCGGCTATTCGTGTAGCCGGTGTGTCGATGCATATTTTATCTTTATATTATAATACTTATAAAACAGCGAGTCGAGTGCTGGCTTGTTGAAAAAGGTATTGCCGCAGGGATGAACAAAGTAATTCGTTTCCTGCAGTTATGAAGGTGGGGTGTTGGCGCTGTCTATAGTGTATCTCACCAAAGATACCTAACCTATCCTTATATATACGTAGAGGTACCCCTGCAAGGGATAAGTCCTAGTGCGACTGACTAGTTTAGTATAAACTAATGCCTCTAGTAGGCCAATAAATTGGTTTTGCGAGTGGAAAATGCCCCATGCGGGCCTCTGTCACAGGAAAATGCCTACCAGGCTGAAGCGGAGGAGGAGAATCGGTTAAAAGCGTTCACCCAGTTTAGAATAAGGCTAAAAGTGCTGAAGTATATGTGTCTTGTCATTTAAATATAGGGATGCACGCTAGTTTATATGGAGGCAGTGTGTAGGTTTCAGCAGAAGTCGGCACAGTCATCTCTTATACTTGTTACTGGTTTAGTCGGCGGCGGCGGCGCATTATTTTGGCGGTCCTTCTAGAGGAGCTCAGGAGCCAAACTAACATTTAGTTATTGAGTCTAGACATAGAGTTTTTAGACATCAGACGGCGTATGCCTACGTAACTTAAACAAGTTTCGTCATCCTGGCGTATGTGCTCGATCCCCGTCTCGGGTCTGACTCATTGAACAACTACCTCAGGCCGACTGTGCATACGTGTTGCCTGGGCGACGAGTCCGAAGACAATAAGCGACTTCTAACCACATGTCAGCACAACCACAAATAACAAGACAAAGACAAGACAACAACACAGAAGCATTGAATAAGCACCGCATCTAGTTACAGCTGAGCTGAAGAAACCGATGGCAAGCTATGGTGAGGTTCCTGGAAGGCGCTGAGGGTGCACTTGGCCCTTCCGGTCACCATAGAGTTAGTCTGCAATCAGCGTCTTTCGACCATCGCCGAAGTGTCATGAATGAGCTTATAAGACTAGAAAGACAGGAAAGAGATTTTCTAATAAACAGTCGTCTTTCGTTTGAGCAGTCGTCCTTAGCTACTAATATCCTATCGAAATATATGAGCTAATATTAAGTTATGGTTTAGGTGCCGTATTTCGTGTCTATTGGCGCAGGCACGAGAGATGTCTCTAATGAAAAGGTCTTGCCATATTAGAAAAGTAGGTGGTGCAGTTATTGAAGCAGCATAGTGTAAAAATAAGCGAGTGCACAGTTTTTATGTCTAATAAGCAACTTAATCTAACTAATAATTAAAGAACGAGTTTTAAGAGCGGTAATCGCCGTAGTACGATTTTTACACAGAAGCAATTAGGTTTAGCTGCCCTATGTGCGCCTATTTATAATCAGCGCTAAGAAAATAAGATAATTATGTTACAATAAAATGGTGCCTATTAATCATCAGCGCACGAGCTAGAAAAAAACACAATAGTTGGCGCATGTTAGTCATCAGCACAGAGAAAGTTCAGGAGATGTGCAGATGCAGTTGGCGCCTCTTTGGTCATTGGCGCAAATTAAACTATTCAAAAACTGTTTATATTACAGTAGAATTTGCTGTAGTGGAGGAAGCATGGCGGAATATCCAGGTGCAGATGTGAAGAGGTCTCAGAATATAAAGAGGCAAAGACTATAGGTAGTGATGGCACAAGACGATCAGCGTCGCTTGCTCAGAAGCGGCGGCAAAAGCAATGTTCGAAGTAAACACAGTAGTTCTAAATACGTGCAGGTTTCAAATCACCACTTTTTTGTGTGGCGCTGACAGCTTTGGCAAGATATCAGATTGGACAAATTGTTTCACATGACGTCTGGTTGTTATGGGTAAAAAATTGGCGCTGCTCAAGAAGGTCCCTGCGGTCTTTTCACTGGGAAAGCGCCACCATTAACGTGGGCGCACCAATGTTTCCTCATGGGATGGCTAGGGCAACCTGTTATATTGAGTTCGTTTATTTACCCCTGAAAAGGGCTTGCAAAAATTGAGTTGGCGCCATGTGTAGAGGCCAGCCCCGCAGACACAGGTGGGTGGGGGGGGGGGGGGAGTAGGTGCGTACGGTCTTATGACCTGATGTACCCAAGGGGGGGGGGGCTTCAGGTCAGAGACCTCCCGGCCCCTTTTGGGGGAGTGGGGAGGTTGGGGTGTGGGGTCTTTCGGGTCCTGGGACCCATTTGCTCTTCTGGCCATCATCCGAGCAGGCACCAGCGCGCACTTGTTTGATTTTGATTGATTGGGTAGCCCGTATGGTGACTGTGTCTGTCCGAGGACGAACTCGGTCAGTCATCCGGGTTGCATCCCTCCATAGTCCCATCGAAAAGTCCGAAAGATTCTAATTCTAGCAATTTTGTTTTGATTTTGTAATCCGTATGTTGCGTGGTTCCATCCGAGGACGAATCCATTCAGCATCCGGTTTACTTTGATTATGCCGAAATTTCTTGCCTACCTAACCCTAGCTCACGTTCACACAGTGATGGGCACTGTATGACGGGACCTCAATTTAAAGTCCCATCCGAGAAGACTGCTGAGGAATAGTAGTCGATACGGCTCCTTATATACTTTCTGGTGGCCAATCAAAAGTCACCACCGCATATTGCACCAATCAACGTACGACTATGTTGGAGGAATAGCAGGCTGAAAGCACGTGGCTATGACGTCACACTACCTTCACCCTTCATCATGCTTCGCGATGCTAGTCTACACCAATTTAGAAGAATTCTATTACCAGATTTTAATTTACTGATATCTCAGCCATTCCTTGTCCGATTATAATTCCGTAAATGGATTCGTCTTTCTCAACGAATCCTGATTATGATTCACCCCAAGATGAGTGAAAAGGGCCTTGTATTACTGTTTTTAGAAATACAGGCGATTATGTACATAAAAGATGCCAATCCTCACACTGTCTATGCAGCATAGGTAGGCTCTTAACGGCGTGAATGCGCGATGCGCATTCTTGCAGACTTATTTCTAGCTCTCTTTTCAATGGCTATGCACACTGGTCCACGGCAGTGTGGTTGGAGCATCTCAGCACAGGCCGTTTCATACCTGGCGCTGCGCTAAGCGATCTGCGCTACAGTACCCGGTGTTAGCCATCTAAAACATAGGTGCGTACAGGACTACATCGACACTACAACAACAACAACAAACGCCAGCAATCAGTGCTAAAAAGACCGATTGCACTTCTAATTTCTTAGGCTTAATGAGTGCCTTCTGCAGTAGAACATAATTATTTTGTACAAAAACAACAAAATACATAAGTCACAAGTCATAAGTTTTTTTCACAAAAAACACCTACATACTGTAGCTCACCGGGTAGTGTCGGGCCGTTCCGGTGTATCGTGTCGACTCGTCACGCCGCAAGTGCACGATGAGTGATGACGCTGGTTAGCATCCAGTCTCGGGGTGATCGACCTTGTACGAGACTGCCCTGCGTTAAACAAAAAACGGCACCTGAGGCCGGTGGAACTCAATCATTCCGGTGGGGCCATGCCACCATTGTCGCGAACAGTAAACACAACTGTCTCATCCCACGAGTTTGTGTCACCAGTATGCCTGTCCATAGCATGATTTCGTGATCTATGGACATACAAGATTTGATTTTGGTGACCTAAAAATATAAGTCTATGCAATGAGTTTACCTAAACAATTATGAATATGCTAGATAAAACTACAGTAAGAACATACGAAAATACAAGACATAGAGGCAGGTAGATGAACTTTTAAACATGGGGCTCCTGGAGGTACCACACAGACTCGTAGGTCTGCAGTGGTATCCCCACAAGGGAGGCTACCATACACGAGACATAACTATTTAACTTAATATAAGTTATTATACCTCTAAGCTGCAAGGAAGAAAGTTATCTCAGATGAAAAGTGATGTGCCTCACGCGGGCACTACTCCTAGTGCAAGCTTTGGGTGAGGAGTATTTTCCTGGCGTGGACCGTCGTCGCTGAATCCTTACCTTTCGGTAGCAAAATCCTACTTGTGACTGACGACAATGCAGGCATCTTGCTCTCTTAACAATATTGACTGTTATTATGTGTAGTTGAAGTATGTTCTTCTTCTTCTTCTTCTTCTTCTTCTTCTTCTTCTTCTTCTTTTCGTTCGCTGATCATACCACCAGTCCTGTAAGTGACTATCGACATGATCATGTTGAAGTATGTAGATTTAGCTGTTTCCGTACAGCGTCGGGAAAAGGGATAGGGGAGGACGCTGGACAAGCGTCTCGTCCGTGACGTGTACTGTAGATGGCTGTGGTGCATTCCTGATATCCATATGATCAGTTCTCCCGTAACTGGATAAGAAGGTGTTTGCGGGAGATTTGTTGGCCATTGTCTGTTGATGATAATGCTGTCGTTGGGATGTCCGGGCTGCTGTATGATGCCAATGTTATAAGCGAAGTGGGCGCATTCCAGTTTTCCATGCTGTGAATGCCAAGTCTGTTGTTATTTGCGGGAGGTGTAATCTGCGGGAGGAATTTGTTGCAGGAATTTGTGTGTCTCTACCAGTAATTAATTAAGACCGGCAGGTGCTGCTAAATGCTGTAGTTGCCGATGTTGAATGTCTCCATTACGCTGAGTATAACCGAGCAAGTATGTGGTGTACCCGCAATGATGAATTGACGCATCCAGTCTTGAAGGCAGATGTGTTCTTGTAGGTGTTGATGTTCTGTCTGTTGTTTGATGTTCTGACCGCTCACGGGGGAGTATGGTAGGCCAATTGGCTAGGGTGGCCTTTGGATAGGGGGATGTGATCATCTCCCGTTACACGACGGTTGGTGTCCTGTCATAATTTTTAGACACTTCGAGCCGAGAGTCTGCTGAACAGGCTGCTTCCCTGCCCACCGCGGGGGGGGGGGGGGCGTGGGGTGTAATATTGGTCGGTGCGGTGAGGGATGCCTCTTCCTCTGTTACAGCAGTCTCTCTCATATCTGAAGATTTACGGTCAACAGATCGGGCTGGTGATGTCCGAACTTGGTGTATAGATAATGGACGCCAGTTGGATTTTTTTTAGGGGGGGGGGGGGGTTGCAGCGATGGATAAGGGTGCCGCTTGGTTGGGAATTGGTCTGGCGCTTTTGGGAAGTCGTCGGGTACACCTTGTTGTACGGTTCTGCGGTTCCAGACATGCTGAGGCTCCATCCAGCCTCTTCACTTCCATGCTATTCACCATATGTTCCACCCCACATGAACCATGGCTTGGGTCAGCCTCAGCTTCCGCTTGTGGTAACTCTATGATGGTGGGCATAGCATGAAGTGGGTGGGAATGGGAAGAGATCGGAGGAACAACTTTTCCATCCAGTCCATTGCACAAAACAAACACAAAATTCTTCAGATACGACTTTCCAGATCTAGTAGACCCATGCTGAGGAGGGAGAGGACGAGTACGTATCTCGTCATCGTCGTCAGCGTTAGCTACTTGTTCACCCACGTTCTGACTTGGTAGAACTGGGGCTGAACTAGCACCACGGTGCTCTGCGCTAACCATGGGAATACTAATTTCCGTTGAAATATCCGTCTGGGTATCGGTGTCACGAGAAATGCCTAGTCCGAGCTCTGGTGCTGGGTCGTCACTGACACAATGTTTAAGTCGATCGAAGTGGATGACTGCGGTCAGGCCATCCAGAGCACGGATATGGTAGGTCATGTCCGACGTCTTACCTGATATGAGTCGGCTCTCAAAATTACTTCCTTGATGAGTGCAACTCATAAGGCATACCAAAGCGGCAGAATACATTGCTGGCCAAGACCTCTGCTATGGTGGATGCCTCTTGGTCTGGCAGAGCACATGCTTCTACCCACTTCGTAAAATAATCTTGCAATACGAGGATTTATTTATTTCCATCATCCGTCGTATTCAAGGGTCCGAGCACATCGATAGCCACTCGCCCCCACAGTGCACCAACAATCTTAATTTGAGATGGTGCGATATGGTGTTGGCCAACAGCGCGTTTTTAGCATGGGATACATTTGGCAACCCATGTCTTGACACCATCACGAATCCCTCTCCAGTGGAATCTCAATTTGATATGGGAAACAGTCCTTTCCACAGCCAGATGTCCGGCGTTATCATGTAGTTGTTTCAATATAAGTTCATGATAACTTTCTGGGACTACTAAACGGTTCTGTAGAACGTTATTTATTAATCGACATTCTTCGAACCGTTGGTAATAATATTTAGCCATGGTGGATAGAGGGGTTACCAATTCCTTAGGAGGACGTACCTCCTCCTGAATCCACACATATATATTTCGTGTCTGTACGTCTGTTTTTTGGTGGTGTGCGATTTTCTCCGGATTCCATTCTGCGCACCTCAATTCGGGGAACTCCGGAGATGGCTGTGTTGACTGTGTCACAGTGGCAGCCTCTTCTTGTTCAGCCTCCGCACCGATTCTGCTAAGGGCGTTGGCATTACCATGCAATTTGCTGGGATGGTGAACAACGTTAAAGTTATAGGCCTGCAGGGATTCCTGCCATCTTGCTACCTGGCCCTCCAGATTTTTTAAGTTCCTGAGCCACCGTAGTGAAGCATGGTCTGTACGGAGTGCAAAAGGGCACCCGTACAAAAAGTGCTTATAATACTTGACGAAATGGACCGCCGCCAATAGTTCTCACTTGGTCGTTGCGTCTCTTCTCTCCATTTTATTCAGAGTACACAAACCGTAACCCAACACCTGCTCTGTTCTGTCTTCGGTGACCTGCGATAGAACCGCGCCAATAGCGAAAGCTGACACGTCAGTGTCTAAGATGAAATCGAGGTTTGGATTAGGGTGAGCAAGAATCAGGGTGGTCGTCAAGAGTTCCTTCAGCGCCCTGAAGGAACCTACACACTCACTCATTCACTCAAATGGTCGATTTTTCTCGGTGATCTTGTAGAGGGGTGAAGCAATCTCGCTGAAATGCCAGATGTAATGGCAATAGTACAGGCATAGGCCAAGGAAATTCCATGTCTCCGTAACTGAAGAGGGCCAAGGCCATTCTGCTACTGTCTTAGATTTTGATGGCTGTGTAGCCACTCCATCACCGGATATGACGTGTCCCAGGAACTCACGCTCTGTCTGAAGAGATGACATTTCTTCGGTTTGAGTTTCAAATTGGCCGTGCAGAATCGGGAGAGCACGGTGTCCAAGTTCATCACGGTTTGCTCAAATGTTGGTCCAAAGACTATTACGTCATCGTTAATACCTGCTCAATGAGTCATTCAAAGGTTCCGGGAGCCTTGCACAACCCACAAGGCATCTTGCGGAATTGGAAAAGGCCATCCCTACAAACGAATGCCGTCTTATCAATATCAGCTTCATCCATGGCTACTTGCCAGCAACCGCTAGCTAAATCAAGGGTACAAAACCACTTGGCTCCAGAAAAGGAATCCAAGGCCTGATCTATCTGTGGTAACGGATAGGCGTCCTTAACGCTAAGATCATTAAGGCGGCGGTAGTCAATGCAAAACCGCAAGGTTCCATCTTTTTTGCCTGCTAGCCCAATAGGACTAGCCCATGGAGAAGCTGACGGTTCAATAATACCCATTCGCAACATGTCATTTACTTGTTGGTGTGCTTCCACATCTTTGTGAATGGGAAGACATCATACCGATTGTCGTATGGGGCAATTAATGCCTGTGTCGACAGAGTGTCGTACGAGATGAGTCTCTGTGAGATCCATCTCTCCGGAGGAAAAACTATCGCGATATTTATGTAGTAGTTTCCGATTTTCTCATTTTTGTGATTGCAATAATCCAATGGCGGCACGCAGATACAAATCGTGTAAATGTTCGGGTAAATCATCAGTCATGTGTGGTGTTGTGTCAGAAAGTGCAGGTGATTTCAGTGAGATTATGTCCACTAAATGGCCACAGCCTACTCCTGGTTCCAGTGATGGGATCTGCAGTACCATTGAACACTCGAAAAGGTATTTTTCCTTTATTAGTAGTGTCCACTATTATGTGGGGACTTGCGCATTGTGAGGCAATCATATAATCAGGGTCGGGTTCCAGCATGGCGATGTGTGTGTTGCTTCCTGACTGTGGTGCAGTGGCCCATAAGATCTGTTCCTGTCCCAGCTCAACTGTGGCGGTACTTGATAATATTACCGCACACGTATCGTACAATGATGATGCTGGTCCGAGAGGGATTCGTCGGCCGTGTATGTCGAGTTCCTGTTGTCTGCAGTGTATAATGGCTTCGCTGGCACTGAGGAAATCAGAGCCAAGTAGGGCGTCATTTTGAATGGAGGCGATGACAACTCTCTGAATGAATTGCATCTCCTCTATTTGAATAACTAAATTAACCACACCAGCTATGGGTACATCCGCTCCCATAGCCGTCTGTAGGTAAATATTTGTAGGCTTAAGGGGAGGCTTTTTATGAGGTGGGATGCTCTCATATAAGCGCTGGTTGAATACTGTGATAGAAGCACCGGTGTCGATGGTGGCACTGGTGGAAACACCACTAAACAGACAGGCACATTTGTATATTACTTTGCGATGTACCTGCAGAAGGGTTTCCAATGATGCATCCTAGATAATGGCGTTGGAGAAGCATCACTCTGTATATATTCCGACTGTGTCTGTATTGCTTCTTGTAATGTTATAGATGGCTGAGTGAGGAATGGGCCAGTTCACCGTCTCCGCTGGGGTGAAGGCTGCGGTGAAGGCGGAGCTGGGGTTAGCAATGGTGGTGGTGCTGTTGCCGTTTCCATGTGGGTGGTATTGGTGTAGACGGCGGCGCATACGGGATGACGGATAAGCTCTACCTGTGCAAGCCATTTCCTGCAATGCTTCATAGGATATTTTGGTGAAGCACAGAAGAAACAGTGATGTCGCCAAGGACGTGCATTTCTCAGTCTGTGTCAGTGCTTGCGAATCCAAGAGGCGGAGTGAATTGTCTCTCCCGAATCGCTACTGTCTGTGGATGTGGAAGACGATGCTGGTTGGGATGGTGTTCTGCATACCACCAGAGGGCACCGAGAATCTAGTATCTTGATCTTGGTGGCGGGATGTGGTGCTTTGAAAAACGTTGTTTCAGCGGAGGTACTACAACCTACTACTGCCGTTTTACATAGGAAATAAGGCTTGTTGTGTGTGGAAAAAGAAGGGGATGTCCTTGCTGCAGATGGGGGAGGCAACGGAGGCACGGACATATGTGAAGCCGTGCTTTTTGTCGGTGTGCCAGTTGCTTTCTGTGGATGATGCGTGGCCACTGAACCTTGTTGCATGAAAGCCTCAGTTGAGCTGAGAGACGAATACGGGCACCAAAGTGGCTCTTTGTGATTCGGTACCCTTAGGAGTTTGACTGTTTCTCCAGTTGTGGTGTGCTGCGGTCTGGAGCAGGCATTGTAGAGGGAGGTCGGTTAGGACACCGCTCCCTCCAATGTCTTGGCTGACCACATCTGAAACAGGTGTTCAGTGGCGGTATGGTGCTGGTAGTGTTTGCTGTCCTAAACTGTGTGGTGGCGAGGTTGGTGCTGAGTGTTGTAACTAAATTGGTGAGTGCGGAGATTTGCTTATTAATCTCTTCTATCTGCTCTCTCATGTTGCCGTTGTTGTTGTTGTTTCGCTGGTTCCCACGCTCGGGGGCTCCATTGTACCCACCTCTGTGGGCCCAGCCCCTTCCTCCAGGTGCAGATTCTGCATATCCGGTGGGGTGTTGTCTATGTGGCTGGTGTCGCTGATCTGGGGGAGCACTAGCAGGCGGGGCGATAGCTGCACCCTCTATCTCGTTGATAGGATGGAGTTGGCATCGGTTATTCTTTTCCCGCTCCAGAAAGTTCTCAATGTGAACCGCGGTTGCCGTTAATTGGGCCAAACTCCTGTGGTCGCCGAGAAATAGTTTTTCTTTCAGGGCGGGTTCACCGCTTAATGCATCAATGAAAGTATCAAGATGCAAATGAATAACGCCCTCCGTATTGGTGCTCGGATATGCACGGGTAACTAGCCTCCTGATTCAGCTAGCTAACTCAGGAAGAGCTTCTCCCGTGCGGCGTCGTAGATTTTTAAGTTGAAGATGACTGGTTTCTCTGAGGGCTGTGTTGCCAAATCGCTCCATCAGTGCTCCATTCCAACTGTGTGTAAGTGGGTGTATAATTCGTTCCCAGATCCGCAAGAACTTGGAGGGCTTTCCGGAAAGTTTTGCGGCGAGATATTCACCCATTTGTCGATCATCCCAGTGGTTAGTCCGACTTATGATCTCGAACTGTATCATATAATTGGCCCAGTCATTCTCCCCACTAAATTCAGGAGGGAGGATGACTCGTCCAAAACCGCAGGAAGAATGGTTGAAATCCGGGTGGTGCGGGTACCTGGAAAGTTGTTGAATATGCTGAAGTGGGTCGTGGTGCAAGTGGCGGTGGTGTTGGTGTTTCCCGTTGATACCGATGCCGAGGAGCTAGGACATGCGTACTCCAATTTAATGAGTCCGCCCCATTTGTTGAGCCATAGACTGGCATGGGTCTATGGACGGGAGGTGGATTACGGTGAAGATTGTGTGGTCGTTCATCCCGCGGTGAGGACTGTTGTTCCTCATATGGCGGTGGGGCAGTCGGCTGACGGTCGTGATGAGTTGCATGACTGATATAGCGGCAAAATGGTGATGCTGATTCCTCCCGATAATTCCACGGTGTTCGCCTTGAGTATAGCGTTTCGCTAGAAGGGGGCGGTGTGGGAGGTTGTCTATTTTGTGGATTATCACCCGGCCATACAGTTTCCGTAGATGACATGGGTGAACGATAGTAGTCTGAAGGGCTGTAAATATGCCCGTAATCGGGTCTTTGTTGGAGTCGTCCATGATTCGGCCCTGTTGGTGTTGGCCTGTCATGGATGTCCGATATGGTTCTGAATTCCATTCCCGCCTGTGAGGCATCTCGAAAGGTGCCATCGCTAACTGGCAAAAACAGGTTATAGTGCGGAGTTGTTGATTCCGCTTAATTTCTGGCATAGTCGGTGAGCATGTGTGCTGATAATCCGTCGTATGAGGCTACCTCTTGATCGAGGGAGTCCTCGCTAAACGGAGATGGTATTGAACTAAACTCACTATATGGTGTAGGCGTGAGTTCGCTGCGTGTTACTATTGATGTTCTTTGGGGCCCACATCGGGCGCCACTTGTAGCTCGCCGGGTAGTGTCGGGCCATTCCGGTGTATCTTGTTGACTCGTCATGCCGCAAGTGCACGACGAGTAATGATGCTGGTTAGCATCCGGTCTCGGGGGTGACAGACCTTGTACGAGACTGCCCTGCGGGACACAAAAACCGGCTCCTGAGGCCGGTGGAACTTAATCGCTTCGGTGGGGCCGTGCGACTATTGTCATGAACAGTAAACACAACTGTCTCATCCCACGAGTTTGTGTCACCAGTATGCCTGTCCATAGCATGATTTCGTGATCTATGGACATACAAGATGTGATTTGGTGACCTAAAAATATCAGTCTATGCAATGAGTTTACCTAAACAATTATGAATATGCTAGATAAAACTACAGTAAGAGCATACGAAAATACGAGACACAGAGACAGGTAGATGAACTTTTAAACATACCACACAGACTCGTATGTCCGCAGAGGTATCCCCGCAAGGGAGGCTCCCGTACACGAGTCTTAACTATTTAGCTTAATATAAGTTATTATACCTCTAAACTGAAGGGCAGAAGGTTATCTCAGACGAAAAGTGATGTGCCTCACGCGGGCACTACTTCTAGCGCAAGTTTTGGGTGAGGAGTATTATCCTGACATGGACGCCATTGCTGAATCCTTGCGAGAGGCAAGTGCCTCGCACTGACCTCCATCTTGGGAAGGTGTCGCCACTGCTTAAAGCAGGAGTAGAATGGTAGGCAAAAATGGGCCTACTCTAGTATTTCAATCAAAAATGCTGTAGAGAAACAAGACCATACCTAGTGAGATTATGACTATAGGGGTGCGTACTGTTTTACGTGAAGATGGGACGAAGGATTCCCACTGCATTCCCTCGTCACCGTCTTATGTGATTATTAATATGCTGAATTAGTAGTTGCCACTTTATTTCTGCAGGCCTTCTGCTTTGCTTAATTCCGTTTAGTTGTTTTCAGAACAAGAATTCCTTTAGGCCGCAACTGGTTGATATATACCTAGCTATTAGACATGGCTGTCACAGAGAACAGATGTCCTAAGACATCAATACTGAAGACAGCACTCATACATGTTATGTAGCAAGATCTCCGAACTGGATAAGAATCCGAACATCCTGCCCCGTAACCACACAAAACATTACAGGACATGGGTTACATTTCACAAACGCATTATTAGACCATTCTCTATCGTTATGGTGGGGGTAAGAGAGACGAATACCCACCATAAATGTCCTTCCCGCAAGGGTGTGGCAGATCTAAATATCGTGCCCAGACATTTTAATGGAATTCAGTGGGAATACACATCTCGCCCGTCACCGGGTCCTATGGAACTAACCGTTTTACCTATCGTTAGGTTTATATACAAGTTGCCAGTTTTGCACTGCAGTGCGGGAGGATTGTCAGTAAATAAAATAATAATTAATACATGTGTTTTCGCAGTGCTTTCCTACATTGGCTTAAAGTGCTATCTACTAAGTATCCAGAGATACACGGGAGTGTGTGTGATACCGCATCCTGGCCATCACCGCTCGGAAACCCCAATAGTTTCCCAGAGTCGGATCAGCCCATGGTGCGGATAGGGACATCCAAACAATTAAGAAGCCACAAGGGTGAGTGGAACACGAAGAGAGACAAAATCTTACTTATGAGTCTTACCGGAGTGCTGGGCTAGATTATCACACTACCGGAAGACAAGAAGAATTATTACACAGTATGTAATGAAGACAGTGTCTCTAATCGTTTTGAACCTATCCTATCGAGCTGAATAGAAAAGGTTAGTTGGTAGCATGCCAGGCTAAACAGAGTCATAGCACGGACAGCGACCTCAGTGAAAAGTTGTTGGTGGCGGCAGAATGTGCTGCTTATATGAGTGGTGCTGTATAGTGTTTCCTACATGCACTGCAGTCTTATATTTTCTATGAATATGCAAAACATATGAACGGATGGCCACTGACCATATATATACATAATCTAACCAGAACAAACAATACGGTGTTAAATGATTAAGATATATATATTAGTACAGGTTAACGAACCTACTATAGTGCGGTTAGCAACACATTGACGAAAATGAGAATAATGAACAACAAATACAGAAATTATAACTAGCGACCCTAAGACCGTTATGGTTCCTTTTGGTCATCGGGACCGTTTTTACGGATACAATATAATTAACGAAACCTATATAGAGAAATAATTAAAATGAGAAGTATAGTTACTTGAATACCTGGTAGTCATTCTTAGGGTAGGCTACCGTTTACTGAAATTGAGACGTAAATTCGTAGTCGACGTGAGATGATGCGCTCTCCGGAAGCTGGAAAGTTCCCACAGGTTGGTTCCCACAAGCTGTTGTCCGCAAACAAGACTAGAACACTCATTGCAGAAGTACATCACTCAGTGCTGTAGGCCTAATAGAATGTCTACCGAGCAGTCAGCAAAAGATTAGATAGTACTACGTGGTGAAGAAAGTTCCCGTACACTGATGGCATGGATGGTAGGTGTAAACAACCCGTAACTAGCGGGGGTTGTCAGAGGCAAACGAAGATACAAAACAAAGCTTCACGGTGCTGGGTGCGTAAACCAGCTCTGAAGATGCACACGAGTAGTGCGGCGGTGATTGAAATACCACTTTTAGGCGCGGCCGGCAGGTCCGGATGAGTCATCCATCAAAGAACATCCTGCCTCTGCATCTGTAGACTCACATATTCAGGCCGTAAAGGCCTCACCGCAAGTTTGTGTTCCGAATGTGGATATTAGTATTCATAAACGATTATCAAAAGTTCCAAATTACTCCCGTAAATGGGGAGTTACAAAATTGTTTTAGTGCGGTGGGTTGGAGAACTGCACGCTACGGGATAAAAACCCGACACATAGCGAAAGAAGACGCGTATTGTCTGTCGCACTTATTAGTAGCTGGTACAAATCCAACCTGTTCGGCCCCTGGCCGAGGATGCTCTCGATCACTGGATCGCTTCTCCTTCTATACTCCTCGTGACGTCACAGGCGCAGGCTCCATCCAATCATCGTTCGAGCAACAGTCAATCAGCGAGCATCTAATAATAGCGCAGTCGAACGTTCTAGAACATTCTAGAAGTTTTGCGTCCACGTGGTTATGACGTCACAGCCTTATTTTGAAGCTAATCAAGAAGAGTTTTCCCTGGCTAACTCAGCCATTTCTCAACCGATTTTGAAATGGTTTACAGTTTTGGAAAGCCCGTTGAATTCTGATCTTAAATAATGCCAGATTTAACGGGAACATGCAATCAATAAGGATTAGAGGGTACCATCTCGGTACACTAAAAGCGCCATCCTATCTAGGTCGTAACTATGCGCTGCATATAAACAGCGTCCTGGCGCGCACATGCGCATCATGCGCTTTAACGAACGTAGTCATTTTTCGACACGGTATATCTCCCATAGGCCCATATACGCGTATAGCTCTACCAAGAGGGGAGTGTTCAGGAAACGAATCCAGGACAGGTGGCGCGTACCCATATTAGCTGGTATGGCTGGTATCCGACCGGTCGATCCGAACTACACCACGGCACAAGTGCCAACAATGCCTGCGCTGTTTGATTTTACTACTTACACATATCTGAAACAATCTGGCTACCCTAGTAGCGGATAATCACTTGATTATATCAAGATAATTGCAAGATAGTTACAAAATAGTTGCAGTCAACCACGACCAACCATGAACGACTGCACCTGCATGGCAACAATCTGGACCCCTATGAATGTATAAGTCTAGGGAAACGTGGCAACACGTGTGAGAACCAGTTAATGTCAATAAATCAGAATGGTCTGGAGATGACTGGAATGGCTCGTGTATCAATATCAGAGTGGGAACCTTGGTTTAGCTATCAAGAGATATTCTGTCGAAAAATTTCTTGCTGCATTTGTCTGGATAGGACAGGTTAAATGTAGTACCAAGTTTGATCAACATATGCCTGCTAAAATCTGGTTCTCAGCGCAGAGATGAATCGTTCATTCATAGCCAACTGATTAGGTTGAATAGCGCTCAGTCAAATTAGTTTCAAAATATTTAACAAAATATTTATTAAATAGTCAAAGCAAACAATTTGTGCAACAACGCATAGACCGTCTTCAAATATGCGTTCGTGACGTACTTATCGACGTCATTCATAACGTCATTCATTATGATGTCATTCTACACATCACGCAGTTCATTATGACGTCATATGATGGGTGGGTACTCTGGAAATGTGAATTGGCTCACCTTATCGAGCATAAAACAATCATCAGCAAAAGGGTTACATTAATTTAAGGAAGTGACATGCCTAATAGACATGTCTGTACAGGCAATGAGTTCTGTGGTGTTCCATCCAGCAACGCTATCTGCATGAAATGGACACTGTGTTTACATAGGTCACATTGACAACTATAACAAGTGGGTTATATGACACCACATTGACCTATTCACTATGCTGTATATATAGAACACATGTGTACGTGCATTGATGTGGATTATAAATAAAACTGTTATTGATAAAATTGGTATTGTTTGTAGAGATAGAATCTATGCAGGGTTCTGTATGAGTTACCGCTTCACACACGGAGATATATACGTGAAATGGGGTTACTAAAATAAATAGTGTTGTGATTTAAATTTTAAACTTTCGAATTTATTAATTTAATCAAAGATTTTGGCAATGTCCGATCACTTCATTCTGGACACGGTGTGCACGTATTCATGGGACAGCAAAGCGGCAGTCGAACTCTTACAAGAGGACACCAATCAGTGGGTCAGCATGGGTACCAGCAGGATTTATCAAGGCAGGAATCACTGACATGGTAATAACGGCAACCAATGATGGATGTTTATAGTGTCACAAGATGATGAATGATCTCAACATGCTAAGGAAAGCTAAAGATCTTACGTCAAACAGTAATGTCACAAATGCCAGGCAGAGGTGTCAAATCCTGGACGATAATAGCTGTTGTGGTCGGGTCATCGTAGTAGTACATTATCAATAAAATGAATCAACCATCAGGAAGGTTATCTCAAGGCCCCGATCAAGGTCTTTGGTCAGAATCGGCATGGGTTAGCCTCATGATGTCATTGGTGTAAGTCACATAATTGGGCAAAACTATCAATTTGTTAATTTGTGGCGAATATCGAATGTCAGTATGTTGGAATAGGCTAGTTATATGACCATAGGCATCTCATGACGTCATCGATGTAAGTCACATGATTGGGAAATGCTAATTTGGCCCAAGAACAATCAGCAATTGTGGAGAGGGGAACATTACCGGTAAAGGTCAGCAGTCATCAGTGCAAAGATGGAGATTAGCAGTACATGTTTTACATGTCTTGATAAGGTATTAAAATTCATTCATTTTCGAATATCTAACCTCAAAACTATCACTATTAACGAAGCTAAACTACACAATCAGCATTCACACATCTAACAAGACAATGAGCCCTAGACGTGGGTTTAACCATTAAAAACTTATATACATTTTGCCTGGTGCTAAAGCATTCAGACTATGATTTTTCACTGTTCAATAAGATTTCCTATGGTCAAACATGGCTGACTCTGTTTGCCAGCAGTAGCTGCTTCTAAAACGACACAGAGAGGAGTGTGACAATTCAAAACTCAAAGCACCAAGAATGCATGGGCTAGCGCTGGAATTAAGAGAGAGAGCCCATTGACCAAGGAAGGAATCTTTTAGGTGTTGCCGAATTTGCAGAGTATGATGTTATCTCCTTCAACATATGCGTGAAGTAAATCGATGTGACAACATGGCCTAGCTTTTCATTTACCAGGAATCTTAATCTAATAATTTAATTCAACCTCCTAGCTGGTGATAACATAAGGGCCTTCATATTTAGCCTGTAATAGAATACTTAGCACTGTCGAAACTTCAAAACTTTGTCGCCAACATCAAATTTATGCTGTCCAGCATGCGTGTCATACCAGAGCCTTTGATCTGCCTGTCTCTCTTTTAAATTGCCTACTGCAAACTGTCACATATTGCTTAAGAATGTACGCAGATTTGGCACATAATCAATGAGATTATGATCGGTTTGAAGTGTTAATAACAGTGAGTGGTCATTAGACTGTATGTACAAAAACAACCTCATTTGAGGAAGACTCCAGAGACTCGTTTACTATATCATATATAGAACATTAATAAATTAACAGTTTCATCCCAATCTCGCAAACCTTTGCTGCAAAACCACCTCCCTCAACTGGCAGCCGATCGGCGATCCATGGCCCCCACCGCCCTCTCAATTCCTGGGGCATAGGAATTTGAGACATGTGTATAAAACTCCCGTGCGGACCCCACATGTCCGGGAGAACCTCCTCAGGATACCAGCCAGTGGCCGGTCTCTCTCTCTCTCTCTCTCTCTCTCTCTCTCTCTCTTCTGACTGGTATCCTGAGGAGGATTTTCTATCTGTGGGACATTTTTTTGCCTATCCTACCTATCTTCTACCATACCTATCTTCTACCCCACCCTGTTGATATTCCAGCCGGCTGGTGCGTGTATGTCTGTAGTGCTTTAACCCCGCACCCGGAATTTTCGCGGTGGGTCTTTATCTAACCTGGTCATATTACCCCGGCCCTAGTGTCTTACCTAGTTTCAAAATTTCAGGTAAGTTCTAGCGAGGTCTTTTGAGCGAGTCTGCAGCCTGGGAACGCTATCCAATTCCACAACTCTATCGATCGACCCACTGCAACACCACTAAAATCTCGCCTCTTAGTAATCTTATCTCTGAGCGTGAGTTGTGCAATCGCTTTTGCGCATAAACACAGCAATGTGTGAACCCATAACTTATCAGCTATAATAATGCATACATAGTTAATGCGATGCATACATGGCCGAGACAGTTAATGCAGAACAGCTTATGAAACCATATCAGCTGTAACGGTAATCAGCAATTATCGTTGCATTGACATTTTTCAAGAACCGAAAAATTAATACTCGTTAATTATTCCAAATCATTATAAGCGGTGTTGCTGCAGTGCTTGCTTAAAATGCTTGATTAAAAATGCTCAATTTATGACTTTTGCAAATTTGATTCCAACTTTTTTGAAGCAGCTCAAAAGGAGCATATTTTAACTATGACCGGTATCTCATTGCCCCATCGACGCTAGTGGAGAGAGTCTTGCATATTGTTTGTGAGTTAATCTGTCAGTCTGTTCATGGCTATATCTCGCAAAACTATAGCGTGATTTGTCCGAAATTCTAACCCTTCAACCCCAAGCCTGCTCGGAGCTTCCAGAATCTCAATTTTAACAAAGTCATACAACCATGACAAACACGATGTTGACTATTTTAAAATGTATTTGACTGGAATATGTGACCACTATAGCCATCAAAATATTCAACAGTCTATTTATCAAATTGTAAATAAATTTTGATATTTAGTCTTTCTGGTTCTGCGCAATAATAGCAAAGATCTGGGACTGATAAGCGCAGAAATGAGAACACATAACTTATCAGCTATATTTACTAATGCAAACATGGTCGAGGTAGTTAATGCGTCGGTTCAAATCCTTCGTTTGTGCTATTAGCAAACTTAAAATCACAGGTTCAAGTCTCACTATTAGAATTTGTGGGTAACTCGACCTTTTTGGTCCGATTTTAAAATGGTAGCCAGTTTTGAAATTCTCGCTTCATTCCGGTCCTGATCGGTACCACGAGAATGAAGTGATTTAATCCCCAGTACCTACTCGGTACAATACAAGCATACACTCTCTCACAATACTGACATGTGTTGCCAGGGATGCGTGCGCATGCGTGCTACGCATTCTTACGGCTTAACCTTACCTCTCTCATAGGGCTTTATGCACACGTACTATCCTATCCAGGGGGCATGCTTGGAATGCATGGTCGTCACATACCCGGCCTAGCTGGGACGGCCCATATCCATCACACATCTGACGCCCATTTAGGGACAAGCATCCACTATCACATCGACGGACCACCCACATCGCCTTGTGATCAACCACACATAATAGGGTCTGAACGCCCATTTAGAGACAGGCATCAACAATGATATACACCATGATTACTGTTGCACAGCCTCACGAGGTTGCAAAGCAATTTGGCCTTAGAGTAGCCTCTAAGGCCAAGAAAGCCGACCTGCTCCAGATGATCGGACAGGCCCGTGCCAAGGAGTCGCAGAAGCGTCTCTCCCGAGCAATGAAGATGGGAAGGTTTCCAACGCTTACCAAAGATGATCCTTTGAATCCCCACAAGAAAGCGCAGCGGCTGCGTGAGCTTCATCAGGTGGACAATGAGGTGACTGCTAGCTTGCGAGCCAAGACTGTAGCGAGGCGGATGGCGGACCATCCACTGGAGTGCTTACCTGCCCTACACAGGATTGCTAAGCGAATGATGAGGGGGCTGATGTCTGAACCTTTAGCCCGGAGCATGAGGCGAGAAGCTGAACACATTCTCGACCACCGTCTTGGCGAAAGGGAGACAGAGGATAGAGGATGCCGGTAAGTACGCTGGACTTCTTCAGAGGTCTAGAAGGCGACCTCACAGGCCAGATCATGCAAAAGATCCAGCAGATAGTCCAGAACGCCTTCTACCTCTGCTACACCCATACCTATCGTATCCGTCATATCGAAGACGGTAGGGTGATGCTCTTCCACAAGAATGCTCCAGGGATCCCGTGGCTGAACACGATAGGAGCAAGTCAGGACTGGGTGGCCGCAAGAGAGCAAGCCCACCTCAACACAGACAATATCGATCGACCCAACACCAAGTGGGCTTTCATTCGATCAATCAACGTTGAGGTCAGGGCTGTCATCGACCACCAACCTCTGCTTGGGACAGGCCCCCTCCCAGACTGGCTACGACAGAAGAAGAGTATGACTGCCCTCGACACCTACAGGGACAACATGTGTCTCTGGAGATGTCTAGCAGTCCACTGAGGAACGTGAGCTGATAGAAGTACAGCTCCTGCACGAGAGCTTGCCACACAGTTCTACGACAAGACAGTACCTGATGTCCGCAAGACCTCGCTGGATCAGCTGGACAATGTAGAGCTCTTCGCCAAGATCGGAATTCGCGTGTGTGAACCAACTGAAGAGGGCACCTGGCACATGATCAGGCAAGCGGCTCAATACCATGACACCATGACCATCGGAGTGTAGGACCACCATGCCTTCTACATCAAGAACATCTCCAAGCTGGCACAGACACTAGTCTGCAGTCACTGCCAGCAGAGGTTTACACGGGCATGCAATCTTCAACGCCACGCTGATCACTGTACAGGTGGCAAAACAACAATCGTGTGTCCTGGCGAGAAGATTGAGGCGCCACAGTCTGCGTATGAGATCGAGTATGAGTCAAGAAACAGAGGCGTACACATACACCATGTAGAGTGTGGGCACCGTGGCGAGTATTGGATTGAGGGTGCTCCCATATATGGTTATGATCCAACCACCAACACCGTTTACCAGTTCCATGGCTGTCACTGGCACGGGTGTCCACAACACCAGCGAGGTGAGGATGCCAAACAAATATACTGCAAGACAGTCCTGAGAGAGGAGAAGCTGAGGGCGTCTGGATGCACGCTTGTGGTACAGTGGGAGTGCTGCATAAAATGCTGTCCAAGTGTCCCTAAACGAGTTCGGACTGTCCCATACCCACACTTCATAGTTTACGACTTCGAAGCACTCCTAGATGGTATCAAGACTCATCCTACGGAGACTCTCATGATCGAGAGTACTCACATACCTATCTCTGTGCCAGTTGGCTGCTCCTTAGAGGGCGCCACGAGTGAGCCCACTCACCTCTGCATGACTGACCCCAAAGAACTGATCAGAGAGTTCATGCTGGAGATCCAAGGGCGAGCATATCTAATCTGGACACGGGTTAGGGCACAGTACATACCGACAGACCTGGATAAGCTCCCAAAGCGACAGCAGCGACTGATCAACGAGTGGTGTGACCAAGTGCCTGTACTGAGGTTCAACTCTGGGCGGTATAACCATAACCTCATCAAGAAGTACTTTGTCGATGAGCTGACTGACAGTATAGGTAAAGTCGCCAAGAAGGCTAGTCAGACCATGTTCCTCATAACACCTGAGCTACGGTTTCTCGATGTGCTGAACTACCTCAGCCCAGGAGTCTCGTACGAGGTATGGGTCAAAGAGTAGAGGCTAACATCCGGCATGTGCTGAGTGGTTCCACGTAGGAGGTACTGCAGTGACATACCTAGGAGAGACACCGTGTCTTTGAGGATGTCTATTTCTCGTTCTGTATAGAACTCCCGCATCTGCTCTAGGGCTTCGATGAATGGACTGAAGTCCAGGTTGTTGTAGTATCGCAGTCAGTCGGCGAATATCCGCATTCCATGCTCGCTGAAGGTCAGGTTACATTGTTCCCACGCTGATCGCGTCAAAAGGTAGCCACCCTTGAGCTTAGATGTCCATGCTGAGTAGCAGAAGAGCTGGTTCCGATATGAATGGTTTGACACACACGAGAAGCTCAACTATCCAGGGCTTCCTGACTACTCAGCATGGACATCTAAGCTCAAGGGTGGCTACCTCTTGACGCAATCAGAGTGGGAGCAATGTAACCTGACATTCAGCGAGCACAGAATGCGGATATTCACCGACTGGCTGCGATACTACAACAACCTGGAAATCAGTCTAGGACACGTTTCTGAGCTCACGAAGAACGTACCTACTCATGAGGCGATTGCTGGTATGGCTTCAGAAATCTTCTCCACACCATGGAGAGCATTGTTGGCGATCTTGTGGACCATCTCGCCAGCCTTCATTGTGAACAGAGCGATCAAAGCCCCAACTGCTGCCAGCGGCCCGATAGAACCTTTTACATAAGTGCGATAGATTCGTTTTGCTCTGTGTACTAGCTTGCGGGATTCAGGCTCTACATCATCATACTCACCACCGACCTCGTAGTCTGCATCATAATCCTCCTCATCATAGTCCTCCTCATAGTCCTGGTCATCTATATCCTTGACTGGATCTTCATAAGCCTCCGGTTCATACATATCCGTCACTGGGGACAGCTATATACTAGCTTTAAACTGTAGACTATAGCATGACATCCGCAATCTTGAATGCGGGCGTGTTTGCTTTAGCGAACTGGGGGCAGAGGTCGAACGTGAGCATCATAACCAGGCGATGGAGAAGTTTGAATACAGCAAAGCACTCGAGCATATACGCCAGAGGGAGGCACGCCAACCAGAGCATCAAAGAGGCAGATGAAAGTCTCGATGAGTACTACGAGGCTATATCTGAGCCAATGCTCGACTATGAAGCATCGACAGGTCAGAAGACAGCAGAGCTTAGAGTAGTGGTGGCAGCTACAGCTGTGACGACAGGAGTCATGCTCCACGCACGCTCAAGCTGAATACCTGATGTGTTCGACACGCATACCGTAGCATAGCCAAAGTAAAGTACCTTCACACATCGCTTTCACTGGTTAGTCGCAGAAGTGCATATAACTTAGTTTTCCGTCTGTAGAGTTGGCAGTCAGCCAGCTTGCATACCTCACCAAGAACATTGGTCCCAGCAACCACAAGCTTGAAGTCGTCTAGCTTATCCACCTGCTGGATGGCTCCTCCCTTCTGAACCAGGACCGCAACAGCGACATAGTCTGATGCACCATGATTCAATGTCAGCTCTACTCGTTGGTTAGCTGTGGCTTGGACCTGCTGGTGTTCTTGCTCCACATGCACGATCCACTGTTTGGAACCCCTTTGCTTCTGTTCCTGGTCATTCTCGTCATGCCAGACATGAACTCTTTGAGCATTCATCGTCGCATCTGCGAGCTGCTTAGTGTACACCCGGAGGAACAGCCTATCCTGCATGGCAGCCGGATTCACGTGTGTGTTATTGAGGAGGGTTAAGAGTGGAACTGCCACAGGCTTTTCGACACCTGCCCGTAGTTCGAATTCCATGAACCCCTCATAGAACCCCACAGCGTAGTCCCCCTTTCCCTTCGCATAGAAGGTTGGGCCACGAGCCAGCGGACCTAGGACTCGGTACTCATCGTTCACATAGGTGGTGTTCACGGTGCTGTTGCTCTGCACGATCTCTCACCTGTTCAGAACCTGTAGGAGGTCTGTTCTAGTGTGCTCTGAAGCTTGAACTCGAGTGTCATGCTCTTGATCTCGTGGAGCTGTGCCGAGATCGCAAAGTCAATGTACATCCCAGCAGCGGACAATGGGTTCTCATCGTGTATACTGGGTCGAATGACCATCAGCCAGTCCTACCGTGAATCAGTGCGGTGCGATGTTGCAGGTTCAATGGCCCCATCTGGATGTTGCACATACTGCAGCATGTTTAAGGTCTGCGTATATAGAGGGGCTAAACGGCTGCCATGTTTGGTAAAGTTCTCCAGCAGATTGTCTATAGACAGCAGGACAAGTTGGCATGACAGCCACGGCGTGCACTGTCCCACTGTGACAGGGTCCAAGGACTGCTTCGTGACATCAACATTATCCATGAGCGAGCCAAGGTCACACCTCCGTCTGATGCGGAGATACTGGATGCCATAGAGGAAGGAGCACCAGCTCGTAGTACAAAAGAACTCCTGAATCGGATACTCTACCGGAAGTTTGACAGCACCCAGGGCAGGACACTCGACCTACCTCCTGTGACCCAAACCAACAGTCCTGTTATTCTAGCTCTCCAAAAGGCGAGGGTCGACCCCAAAGATCTACTAACGGTCGGGAAGTGGGCTGCAGTATTTAGCCTCCATAGCCAGGAAGAGCGAGAGATGCTGAATAGCTTCCAGTCTGGAGCAAATAACTACTTCAGGGAGGAGGTCAGTGCCGCTGTAGCGGAGAGCCATGACCCAGGTCATGCAGAAAGTACTCAAGAGGGGTTCACTGTTGGCCACAAGGAGGCTGTTGAGCACATCTTCAATGAAGAAGGGCGCAGGAGATTGGCGAGTGATCTGGCAGCGTTTCTGAAATTCCCAGATAACTACCAGGACTACCTCATCAAATCCGCTCGCAAGTCAGATGCTTGTCACGCATGGACAAATTGGATCTTCCATGAGAAGTTCCAGATGAAGAGAGCCTTAGACTCTGACCCTCAGTGGGTAGAGTTTAAGCAAAAGGTTCCTGACAAAGTTCCTCAAGCTTCTGACGAAGTTCCTCAAGCTACTGACGAGTTCCTCAAGCTTCTGATGAAGTTCCTCAAGCATCTGACGAAGTAGCAGAGACCGTAGACGAAGTAGCGGAGACCGCGGAGACCGCGCAGCCTTCTGATGAGTGAATAAAGTTGCGGAAGCTGCGACAGTCTGTCAGCGATGATGCGTAGAGCAGGCTAGTTTCCTGGCTGGATTCAGCTTGTACGTGAAGGTCTGCACCTTTTTAAGAGATGTCTTGAAGTGTGACTACTCACCTGTCTCCTTCTTGCTGAAGATGAGGCGGTACAGCTCAGCTGCCCTCTGTACACCTACGATAAAGTCCCCTTTGGTCTCCTTGAGGGTTAGGCTGTCATATATGGTCTCGAGCAGGGCACGTCCACACTTGGAGCTGAAGTATAGCAACCAGGCATTGTGGTGGATGTCGCGGGTGTACTTCTGAAATAAGATGAAGACAGTTATCTTTGTGTGCCGGATGCACCTGGTGATGTTGCTGCGATAGGTGACTGTCTTCTGGTGCATTGCAGGGTCATCGATAACTAGAACAAGTGGTTCTGTCAGTAGGGTTGCCAGAAGCTTCTCCATCAGTGCTTGCAGGTTCTGCGTCTTGGTGATTGGGCCATTGTACCATTACTATCAACCGCCTCAGCGGCGGAGTCAGACACCAGAAGGATATATTGAGAGTGTAGATCTTCGGCCAGGAGAGCCCGCAGCAAGATGTTTTCCCGTGTCCTGACGGAGCAATGATCAGCACCACCTGGCCAGCATCGGCCGGCCTACTGTCGAATGGTACAGACATGCATGTGGAGGATGGTTAGCATTTTGTCGGCGGTAGCCTCGTCTATATCTGGGAGACTAAACGGCAGTACTTCCTGCACCCGCTCTTACACCTGCAGAGCGGGGAATACTGCATCTCCAGCAGATATGAAGGATGTGATGGAGGCGTCAAGCATCAAATCCCAGCAGCAGCTGAGAAGATAGCATAGAGGGCCAGTGTCAACACCCAGCGTCTAGTACATCCAGTATCTGTATGATACATGCACGGGAAGCCATGACTATCCTGTGATCTTAAACGGCAAACCAAAGAACCCTGACTTCTTCACCTCTGGTAGCTGGAGGCTGGTGGTAGCACCTTTTTTGCCATCGACAGTGATATTGCTCAGGCCGAGGGTGCCTACCCTGAGATTATCTCCATCCTGTTGGAATGAGCTCCGTGATTTCAGGAGATCCTTAACCAGGGCTTATGCATAGTACTCAGCCCTAACCACCAACCTCATCGACTACAAGCATACCTCGCATCGTTGCCCTGCCTTTGATGCCCATCCCCTTGTATACAGTCTTGGCCTTGTTGATGACCAATTGTCCTACCGTATCAGTGTTCCCGATGAGATCTCGGGCTGGGATGGTACCTCGGATCTTCCACAGGTCTCCCTTCTCATCGAAGTCTAGGAAGGAGATAGGGGCAACAGCCTCCTCTGAACCGAGGCATGCCTCGTCCAAGTGAGCAAGACTGCCTAGCGCTTTGCTTTCTAGGTCTGTGAGTGACAGAGTCATAGTGCTATATGCACGGCTTAAACCTACTAGTCATACCCCCAGTGAAATAGTTGGGCATAGGAGGGCCACGCAGTCGGCGAAGGGAATAGGTAGCAGTGCTCAGGGTACTGGCTCTCTCTGCAGGGGCACGCCTTGTGGGCGGTCCACCATTCCCAGGCATTGGCCATCCTCAGTCCGCGTGCTCGACTATGGCCTACACACTGCCCTCTGGCACGCCATGCCTCATATGCTGCAGGGGTCTCGTGATCCATCTCTCACTTCTTCTTCTTCTTTTCGTTCGCTGATCATACCGCCAGTCCTGTAAGTGACTATCGACATGATCATAAGCATCTCTCACTATTCAGAGGGGTTAAACATAGGCGACGATGATCTCAGCCATTGCACTCGTTGCAAGCCCTAGAACCGCAGCCTCCATTAGTGTAACACATTCACCCATGATCTTGGCGACAACAGGGTAGGAGGCACCACTGAAGCCGATGTTTGGGATGGGGTGAGTTATTCAGACACAGCGCCTGGCTACCCCACTCACCACTGTAGCGAGGACAGCCACAGTGGCGCCAGGAAGAATCTCATTTCCCCCTGTCATCTTCACCATGGCCACATTCGCCGCCACGTTACTAGTGACATGGACTGTCAGAGGTTTTGCTTTGGTCAGTAACTTCTGTGTCTTGATTCGCAGCAGGTTCTCCACCTTCTGAAGACTCGCCTGGCTCTCGGGCAGTTGCTTCATGATCTGTACCGTTGACGTCATTGTTTAAGCACTGAGTATACAATGCGGTTAAACGTCTGCGTCCCCTGTCGAGAGAGCTAATAGGATCTTCCCAGTCTGAATCTGCCAGGTGGCCGGGTTGGTACTCAGGAATATTCATCTCTCTATTGAGACATCTTAAACATGTCCATGCTCACGCTATGCGAGAAGTACTAAGATGTCTTCCGGAGGGAGTTGAAGGGCTACAAGAAGAAGACACCAGATGAGCTTGCTCAGCTCTCCGGTGCTGAGCTGACAGAGGAACTGACAGCTGTGAAGCTCTACCTAGGATTTTGTAAGGGGCAGATCTGCTTCCTTGAATACCTTATCATGGGCGGGAGTATCGTCGAGCAGTTCCTGCGAGCTAAAGGTTTCTACAAGGATCGGGAGTATCTGTCAGATGTGTTCCAGCAGTTGCAGACCTTCATGGCCTCACCTGACTCAGAGCTGAACAAGGCTCTGCGATACTACAAGCTGGAAAATGGATGCATTGTGGAACCATCTAGCCCTTGGATGAGCATGTTGGCAGCGTGTATAGGGGCTGTAGGGCAGGCCAAGCTAGTTCAGTGTCTCACCGTGGTCCCTACTGCTACTGTAGAGAGTCAGGATAGTCTTATAGCTGATTTGCTAGCAGTGGAGTAGGCTGATCCTGAGCGCCACGATAGCTAGGCCTGACACCACTCGTAGAGCTACCACGGGAAGTGGTGTCGTGTCGACTGGCTGCAGTGTCGGGGTCGGAGCTGCCATGGGAAGCGTCGTGTCGACTGGCTGCAGTGTCAGGGTCGGAACGACTACATGGCCCGTACTACGCATAGGTGCGTTGATATCAGTGTTGAAGCCGAAGTGGACATGGCCTGGACCTCTGCTCCGCTGACACCATCTACGGAATGACGCAGCTTGGTCTGTGCTGTAAGGGGGCAGTAGCACAGTGCTTCCAGGGACTGGTTGATCTGAACGATCCCTGCTGGTGTGAGGCCTGAG
This sequence comes from Chaetoderma sp. LZ-2023a, assembly GCA_034401795.1. NCBI lineage: Eukaryota > Metazoa > Mollusca > Caudofoveata > Chaetodermatida > Chaetodermatidae > Chaetoderma > Chaetoderma sp. LZ-2023a. Next base: position 250,249,383 of record CM067369.1, on the reverse strand, counting down.
GTGGTGTGTGGGACAAAGTACTTCCACACATCTTGATAGTCCTGCCACAAGCCAGTGATGTGCATATTTTGCCCCAGAGCTCCCTGGTCGCAGTCTGGATTGAATGAGAATGTCGCTGTCTTCCGACGGCCTACTCGTCAGCGGGTTCGATAGGGGAATCCTGAGTAGTCACGTTTCCGGTCACCGTACATAACCCCTAGACCGCTGTTGTCACTACCATGCCACAGATAGTCTGTGTGAGCACTGAACTCTCTCTGTAGTCTGCTGGCCGCGGAGACGCTATGACTATTGAGCTGTGGGTCGAAGTTGTTTGTATCAGGGAGGCTTGCACCCAGCTCATGGAGGATTCGTCGCACCATGAAGTACACGTGGAATCTGAGACAGCTGGCGATGAGCACAGCTTCAGGAGTACCAGAATAGGAGTGAAGCAGGGTGGAACTTACTCCACATCCTGCCATGGCACACCACACGCCAAAGTTCAGCTGCTGATTCCAGCATGAGAGGCTTGGAGCAGCCATCCAAGTATGAGCTTGCTTCGCATCCTTGATGGTGATGGGGCGGTTGGTCAGCGGTCGTGGGTTGATGGAGAAGCTGGTTCGGGACCGTCCATCCACTGTGATGGAGAATGGTATTAGCTCTGGTATATCATCCAGTAAACATCTCAGGCCAGTCAAGGGTGTACCCAGGAGGGGCTGTTGGCTCTGGATGACTGTCGTGCGGTTCAGTGGAAAGGCCATCTATACTGGTGTTCTTAAAGCTACCGTAAAGGCAGCACACTATTTGTAGTCGTCTCAACTCCAGAGACCGGCGAGATGACCTCACCGTAACATCTCGTTTTTTAGCTCCTCCACATCAACCCACCCGCTGGAGCCTCTGAGGTATTGCTGTCGCACTTTAGGTTTCTCCGTGCAGTACAGGGCTTGGAACTTCAATATATGATGGTCCTCTTCATCGGTGACCTGGCCATCCTCGAGAGCTTTGCTGACAGACTCGTCGATAGTCCGTAGCATACTCTGTGCCAGTGTCACGTACTTAGCATTCTTCTCCAGCCTCCTTGTGATCTGCCGCTGCCCCACCCTCAGGCCCGTGGCCAAGACAGTGGCGGCCAGTGTCATGCCACCCAGCGGGATGGAGACGAGGGCACCCACCCCTGTAGCGAGAGTGGCCACAGCTGCCACACCAGCACTGGCTCCAATCACACCCACAGCAGTGGTTGTATGCGCGAGGACGTTGTATGCTGTTTTATATCGCCTGCACGGTCTGCTGTACGTTTATGCTTCATGGACGAGATTCTGCCTGATGGTATCTATCTGCTGGAGTCGCCAGCCGTGGATGGTACTGCCCTCATCAGCAGTCAGGGAGGGGTATAGTTCCGGTTGCTTCCGCCACTCTGATTTTGCCATAGTATATCTGGAGGCTTAAACCTGCATCACCCGCATAATCTGCTCATGAGTCATAGAAGGGTTCATTTTGGAGAGGCCGTCGAACCATACCAGCTTGCAGGTGTTGAGGCAGACGTCTCTTAGACAGTGCTCATCCAGCACTATGTCGGGTGCCAGTAGCTTTCTGAGACGTGACATCTGGAACTTCGCCTTATCACCAAGATAGTAGGTCCGCCACTGGATGGCTTTCTTGGTCTTCACTTCTGCGCCATCTCCTCTTCCTACTGTATGGCCTCTGGCTTATCCTCGTCTGAGAAGACACCTGACTCATCCTCGTCTGTGAAGACATCTAGCTCATCGTCGTCTGTCAAGACTCCTGCGTTCCGCTTAATCTCCTCGAGGGCCTGCCAGTATCGAAAATTTTCACTGTTCCTTCGCCTCCTTGCAAGGCTCATGTTCTATTGATACCAGTTCTCCGACTGTAGTCGCTCTCTTTCTTGTTGCAGTGCGAGCCTCTGTTCGTTTAAGGCCTTTATCTGTGCAGGGGTCAAGAAGGGGCGAACCTCTTTCTTCATCATCTCGGCCAAGGGAAGATAATGCTGGTATGATATCATGGCAGGTCAATGAGTAACAAGAGTGTAAACTCTAAATGTGCGTCCGATATCCCATCCATGCTGGCATATATGTTAATGGAGGGGATGTCAAACAGGTGATTTATAGGTGTGAACAGGCTAGGACTGATAGCTTACCATAGGTTGCTGTTGGCACCTGGGAGATACTCTATCACGTCCCGGCCGACTTCTACTAGTGAGCTGCTGTGTGCCCTGCCCGGGGGTTGATGTAGCACATCGGCGTGTATGTATGTTGTATCCTGCGGGGGAACTTCGAAGAGGACCCATTCTACATGGTACTGTACCACCCGTCTCCCCACTGGAGAGCAGCAGTCGGACAATCGGCATGGTTATATCTCCTGTTTGAACCCCTTCTATAGCATGCTATGGAACCCATATTTACTCACTCGACTGGTCTTGCTGACCTGGCAGATGTGTACGCAGTTGATGCTGCCACGGTGGAAGAGAGCGATGGCAAGTCATTCACCATACAGTACGAAGCAAGTTCAAAGACATTCTCCCTCCACCCCATTGGTGGTGATGGGGTGGAGCTGCTCACAGACCTCAAGGTTGTGATGAAGGAGCAACTGGGTTGCAACATAGATGGCCACAAGATCGTGTTTCGATACGATTTCCTGAAGAGGAAGTACATCCTCGAGCCATTGATTGAGATCTCGGATACAGAGGTGGCAGACATCAACACCCTAAATAACGACCTCAGCTTTCATCTGGTCAAACCCTACTCGAGCGGTGCCCCGCCGCCGGCCCATGATGGCCTGCTATTGACCCTGGCAAAAAACCTGCAGTTCATATTTGAGAAGAATGAAGTGTGGTACCGCGCTGGACCTGGGGGTGACTGGCAAACATGGCTGTCCCTATATAGGCCTCCCACAGTCATTGGCATAGAGGTTACTCCCCTCTCCACTGTTGTGAAAAAGGATGGGACAGTTCGAAAGCTCTACAATCTGCGATTACATAGGTGAATGTGTCTCCCTGACGAGGGTGGGTCACCGGATCGGGGTTAAGGTGTTACGCTCCTGCTGTGGCGTCCATTCGATGGACCAGAAGAAGCTGTTAACCTCCAGGAGGGCACCCTACGGGTAGATGGGATGTCACATGTCTCCAAAGTTAAGGGTGCTGTTAAACTGCTTCAGCGAGTCGGACTCATTAGCCCACAATTGGCTCATATAGTCCTAGAGCCTGCCCAGTAGGTGGGGCTTAGAATACACCTTCCGTATCCTCTGTGTGTCGTAAGAGGCGACTAAAGGAGGTAAGGGTGAGGTAACCCTGACAGAAACCTCGAGTGCTGAAGACGGAGGTTCCACGGCGCACTCTAATAAACCATGGATCCACGCACTTAGCGCTTATGATCATGTCGATAGTCACTTAGAGGACTGGCGGTATGATCAGCGAATGAAAAGAAGAAGAAGAAGTCCTAGAGCTACGTTTCTTAGCCAGCGGCAGAGTGAAGCAGCTAGCCCCTGCCACTGAGGGGATGAAGATGACTATCGATCCGGATGTAACAGGGCTCGATCTGGCACAGATATTTCTCGAGGGGTTCACTCTGTTCAGTTTAACTCTTCATATATAGCCACCATTCTCATCATACTGCTCGTGCTGGCGTCTACAGCAGTGGCACATGGCGCTGAAACTGCCATGATATTGGATGCCAAGTGGGCCCACTTCCGGGATGACCCCCCAGTACAATCCTTGGATCGACCCCTTGTGGAGAAACATTTATGACCGCTTTCACCCCCGTAAATAGATCGAGTCTGTCTGCCACTTCTATGGGGTGGAGAGGGTAGGCCATGATTGTCTGCTGGAGACCCCTGCTCAGCACCAGATTCTCTGCATAACATGTGAACATACCAGAGTCTGCCGTGGTTCACATGCTAATCACTTTAGCCTCCTCCCAGGTGAGCGTTGGCAAGGTATGTGGAAGCCCCTATGGGTGGTCCCATCATGCTGATGCGACTCTGGAAGAGACTACTTGTTGTGTTTGTCTGATCCTACACAGAATAGAGAGAGGCCGGCCCTGTGGTTGATGGCGATCAGTGGTGTATTTCACTGTGGAGGCTTGTCTCTAAATGGGCGTTCAGCCCCTGGTGGTAGTAGTAGTGTCAGGATGATCCTACCTCCCTGGCAGCTGTTCGGCGATCCGTGGGGACCCCCGTCTCAACAACCTATGCCCCAGGGATTGAGAAGGCGGTGGGGGCCACGGATCGCCGAACGGCGGCCAGTTGAGGGAGATGGTATCATTTTGACCCCAACCAGGATTAAATCACTTCATTCTCGTGGTACCGATCAGGACCGGAACGAAATGGAAACACCAACCACATGTCACAACAACCCTAAGTCCCCAGGGATTAAGAGGGCGGTGGAGGCCACGGATCGCCGATCGGCTGCCAGTTGAGGGAGGTGGTATCATTTCAATTCCAACTCTACTACTTAAGCATCGGTTTCAAAGAGCCATGCATTTGTTTTTCTAATGCACATTGTGATTCTGGGTGGTATTCAGTTGATGTACTATGTTTTACTCCAAGTTCATGACAAACTTGCGCAAACATATTAGAAGTAAAATTTGAACCTTGGTCAGTTTCAATTTCAAATGGTAACCCATAAATTGTAAAAAATGTAATTAAAGATTTTACCACAGACCTCGTTGTTACATTGCCCAGTATTATAGCTTTAGCAAATCCAGTGCTTTCACACTTAATAGTGAGTAAGTATTGATTGCCTGCCTTCTTATTCAGTGGTCCAAGACAATCCACGTGGGTTCTAGAAAACCATGTTCCAAATGCTGGTATGGTCATTAGATGCACTTTTGATATTGGTTGATTTGGACTGTCAATCAACTGGCATGTGTAACAGGATCTACAAAATTCTTCAAAGTATCTATGGATTAGATATTTGGAGTTTTGATGGCAGTGGTTTTCATCCAAAATGAGGTACACTATTGGCACCATTGCGTAATTGACTCAAAACCTTGCACCAAGTAGGAATATTTGTTCGACAACTTCGTTCTCATCATCTGGACATGCATTGCCTGGGGTATATTTTCATATGAGGATACCATCCTGCCAGGTTATGTGGTAACTAAAGCATTGTTCTGGATTATTTACCAATGGAGTAACATCGCTTAGTCCTTTTTCCTCTGCTTGCAGATGTGTCAGTTTCCCTGAACTATATGCAAGCATGGGTTCATCAACAAACATGAAGCACTTGTACATACTCTAGCGTATAGAAATGATTTCGCCTCATGGAGCATGCAGTGACACATATCAGAGAACCATTGGGAGATAATCGATTTTATCCATGTGTGCCAATGTATGGTGGAAAGTCATTGAAGATCTCCACGTCACCAGTAGGTTCAAAAGTAAGAATCTCAGACACTATAGGCAACACTGTATCAGTGTTCCATGTACTATTATCTAGAAACATGGCATCAGATTGCTCAGATGGTATGTACAAAGCTGCTATGGCATTGCATAGCAAAAGAGATATGCCTCATATGGGCAATTTATCTCTTACCTCGACTCCAACATATTGTTTTGATGGTCTATCTTTAGATTTATTGTGCGGAGAGTTGTCTTTATATATTCAAGATCAGTTACGTGAATTAAGACAGCAGATCCTGCATTCCTGCTATATTGTAATTGGTTTCAAGTCTGGTTGATACAGTAGAGTGGTCGGTCATTCACACCTCATCAGTCGGATGTGAATGAACAATCTCTCTGTGTTGATAACCAGATTTTATCAGGCAGACTTTGATCAAACTTGGTGCTCAAGATTTGGATCAAACTTGGTACCCAATTTATCCTGTCCCACTCGGACAAATGCAACAAGAATCTTTTCAACAGGATATCTCTCAATAGATAGAGCACGGTTCCCCGCTCTGCTATTGATACATGGCCATTCTAGTAATCTCAAGATCATTCTGATTTAATGACATAACCTGGTTCCCCAAGTGTTCCCACACTTCCCTACTTATACATTCATAAATGGCCAAATTGTTACCATGGAGATACAGTCATTCATGGTTGGGCGTGGTTGACGGTATCTATTTCATAACTATCTTGCAATTATCTTGCAACTACCCAGTGATATAGCAACTTACACACCTTGGGTGGGCAGATTGTGTCAAACGAGGACTTGTCTGTGATAAACTCATGACGGCCTTGGTGTATGTCACACGATTGGGCAAAACTAGTGTGGCCCAAGAATGATCAGCAGTTTGTTAATTCGTGGGGAATATGAAATGGGAATAGGTTGGAATAGGCTGCTCACATGACCATAGGCAACTCATGACATCATCGATGTAACTTACATGATTGGGCAAAGCAAAGTAGAGAGAGAAACAGTACTGGCAAAGGTCACCAGTCATCAGTGTAAAGATGGAAATTAGCAGTGCATGTTTCACCTGTAACGATGGAAATTAGCAGTGCATGTTTCACCAGTCTTGACAAGGCGTCGTCAAGATATTAAAATTTATTTAATTTCGAATATCTAACCTCAAAATTATCACTAGTAATGACATTAAACTACACGATCAGCATTCGCACCTCTAATAAGACAACACGCCTTAGACATGGGCTTAATAGTTAAAACATTATATATATTTTTTGTCTGGTCCTAAGGTATTCAACCATGATTGGTTACTGTTCAATAACTTTTCCTATGGTCAAAGATGACTGACTCTGCTTGCCAGCAGTAGCTGCTTCTAAAACGACGCAAAGAGGAGTGTGACAATTCAAAACTCAAAGCACCAAGATGGCATGGGCAAGACCTGGAATGAAAGGAGAGAGCCTATTTGCCAGGTAGAAACTAAGGAAAGCGTCTAATAAGGACAGCGAATTCACCAAGAAAGTATTGCTACCAAAGCCCATGGGGTCTATGCCTTTAAAGCCCACCACAATGTTAATTACCATTTCGTACCTTTGGCAAAGGGGCAGGTGCACTAGTATCAAACTCTAGTTATGTTTACACTAATGAACTTGATATGACACCAAGTCATGACGTCACATGTCATACATACAATCTGCACACACTACACTAAGGCACATGGATGGCCACCTCTAATATCCCAAAGCCTGCCTGCAAATTCAAGTGTCACCCGATAATGAAACCCTGCATACACACACGCACGCACGCACGTACGCATGCACGCACGCACATCATCATCATTATCATCATTATCATCATCATCATCATGAACTATGAGGCGTAAGCCATTGGCTTGTTTTTGCATCTTTGTCTTTTCAATTTATTATCATATTTATAAAATCCTCCCTCCCTCAGGTCGTTGCCGGAGAGACTGGGCCACCATGGCAAGAATGGAGGCAGCTTGTGCGCCGTGCTCAGAAGCACAGAACAGTGGTGACGGACCACAGAACTCCATCCATCAAGAGAATTCGACCCTCAGGCCACCGCGGTAGAGATGGGACTGCTGTGGTGAGAATGGAGCCCACTCGGGCACCACGCTCAGCATGGTGACGGACCACAGACCACCCTCCCTCCCAAAAGAGACGACCCTCAGGCCAGCGTGAGATGGGCTGCCATGGCCAGAAGAGAGCTGGGTCTGCATGCCGCACTGTTGATGGACCACAGCACCCCTCTCTATCCTGAGCATTCGATCCTTAGGCCACTGCTGGAAAGATGGGACTGCCACAACGAAAACAGAGCTGGCTCATGCGCTGCATGGTGTGCAACCCATGCTACCATGGGAGAGACAGGTCTGCTGCAGCAGGAACGGAGCCAACACCGTGTGGCCATGCACAGATTGCTGATGGGCAACAGACCTCCCTCTATCCCGAGAGTTCGCCCCTCAGGCTAGTGCTGGAGAGAATGGGCCACCGCAGAGAGAATGGAATTGGCTCGCACACCACACTCTGGCTGGTAAAGGACCACAGACCTCCCTCCATCATGAGAGAGACAACCCTCAGCCCCCCGTTGGGGAGACGGGCCACCGCAGCGGGAACAGAGCCAGCTCCATGCGCCACACTGGTGATGGACGACAGCACTGCCCTCAATCGTGAGAGTTCAATGCTAGGCTGCTGCTGGAAAGATGGGGGCCACCGCGGTGAAAACAGAGCTCGTTCACTCACCACGCCTAGGCTGATGATATACCACAGACCTCCCTCATCCTGAGAGTTCAACCCTACGGTTGCTGCCAGAGAGATGGTGCGCCACACTGTCAATGGATCACAGCACCTCTCTCCATCCCGAGAGTTTGATTATCAGGCCATGGTGAGAATGGCGCTGGCTCTGCGTGCATGCTCGACTGGACCACAGGTGTATGCTCGGCCTGCTGACAGACCACAGACTGACCTCCATCGCGAGAAAGACAACCCTCAGGCCACCTCGGGAGAGATGGGCTGCCGCTGCGCGAATGGAACATGGACCACAGCACCTCCATCAATCCCGAGGGTTCGACCCTCAGGCCGTTGCAGGAGAGACTGGGTCGCCATGGCGAGAATAGAGCATGCTTGCACACTCCGCTCGTCCTGGCAATGGACCACAGACATCACTTCATTCTGAGAATTCAACCCTCATGCCACCAGGGTAGAGATTGGGGCACTGTGCCGAGAACGGAGCCGGGCCATGCGCCATGCTTGGCCTGGTGACGGACCACAGACATCCCTCCGTCTCAAGAGATATGACCCTAAGGCCACTGTGGGAGAGACGGGCCTCTACGGCGAGAAGAGAGCCAGATCTGTATGCCATCCTGAGAGTTCGACCTTCAATTTGTCAAAGTTCCAATTGTGATGCGCAGGGCGCTGTGGACAGTGCAGTTTTATGGCTACAGTTCGTGATTTTGTTAGAGTCTTAATGCGCATCGCATAAAACGCATGTAGAATATATGTGGAAAGATTTGGTATTTGCTCACTGCATTGTTGGGAAGGCACAATGCAGGATGTTGAAATAACGGCACTGTAACAAGGTAATTTGTTGAATTTTTGGTACTGAAACTAGCCTTGTGTTTTTTACAAAACACAAGTGTGTACACAGCTGAGTCACTACGTGAGCGTTGCTGGCGTAGTGTGTAAAATTCCCCCAAGAGCGCTGCTACTAGTAAACCACTCTGAAGTTTCAGAGTGTGTGTGTTGCGCTAGGTGCTGATGCCACCCGTCACCGTAATGTGGGTGGTCTGCGTCAATACAAACGCTTAGTCTCACAGTCTTTTTGCAGACACTTGGAGGATAGATTAAGTCCATTATCTGGCTTAGGAGTGCCAATGCGCCACAGAAAATAGTCGAGTGGTTATCGCACTTGGCCTATAGGGTGATGTTGGCGCACTATTGAGCCTATTCCACCAGTATGGGGAGCGTATGAATGAATAAAAAACAGAGTTCACCCACATATTCCTATCTATAAAGCATGAAACTAATGAAAATGATGATCCACTTCGTGGCGGTGAACCATGGAGGAAAAGTAAAAGCCTGGGTTCACGGTTTTTTGCAGTACTGCTGACATTGCTGCATGCTATATCATGGTGAACATAGCTTTCGAATCCTTCTGGAAGCTATGGAGTCGTAGATCAAAATGCCCTTGATAAAAAGACTACGTTTATACAATGCAACCTGTGTGTCATTGATGCTGTATAACTGTAACAGCTGAGCAGTTCCAGAGGTAGCTCCAGAGAAACAAGGTTTCTCGACCCGATCTTGATCGCCAGTATTCCCAGTCTATGCCTGGATAATTGAGGTCACCCATTAAGAGAGCATGGCTTCTCCCTGCTGCATTAGTTTCTTTTATCAGTTCGAGTAGCTTCGCATTGTTCTCCTCGGTTCCACTGCCACTACGATATATATATATACAACTAAAGGTTTTTCACCCTTTTCCAATTTAATTACCACAAATTGCTGAAAGTTGATGACGGTATGTATGGAGCTGCTGCCAGTGACGATGAAACAAGCTGGATAGTGTCAGTCTTAATTTTGGCATTGTGTTATTTCGAGCTTCAAGTCCATCACAGTCTGACACGCTACCTGCTACCTCGCCCCTCCCACCCCCCAATACCCCCTCCCCACCCCACCCGGCACCTCCACTCCCCCTCCCCCCCTACCCACCAACATCCCCCTCACACACACACCGTCCACCCCCACCCACCACCACCCCAACTAACCTCCACACCCCACATCCCCACTCCCAGCCCCAACCACACACACACACACGCACGCACGCACGCACGCACGCACGCACGCACGCACGCACGCACGCACGCACGCACGCACGCACGCACGCACGCACGCACGCACGCACGCACGCACGCACGCACGCACGCACGCACGCACGCACGCACGCACGCACGCACGCACGCACGCACGCACGCACGCACGCACGCACGCACGCACGCACGCACGCACGCACGCACGCACGCACGCACATGCACGGCCGTATCCGTGATCATATTTAACCCGTGATCATGATTTTGATTTTCATTAGTATTAGCGAAACATCCAAAGGACATTAGTTTTCCTGCGTATTCGTCAAGTAGCTGGTTTAGACATGTTCTCCCTCTGATTAATTCAATCAATTTACTTGAAGGATTTGAAGCGTTTTATGAACTGCTTTGAGGATCCTGTGATAGTTTGTTCCAATCCCTTATCGTACTGAGAATAAAACTAAATTTAAAGACGTTAGTCTTGCACAAATTTGGTTGAAGTGGCTGTTGTGCACGTTTTGGGTTTTCCGAATTGGAGTCTGTAGTGTCTAATGACATCTTTGTTTGCTGCTGTAGACCTTTGTAGAACGAAATAATGCGGTTTTTGTTTCCTTTTGTCTGACAACGGTGAGAGTTTTAGGGTTTCCATTATATTTGTCATACTGCCTGGTTCGTAGCAATAGTTTGAGGTGATAAATCTAGCTGCACGTTTTTGACCATTTTTAGTATGTCCTAAAGAGTTATCTGATATGGGTTCCAAACTGTACTTGCATATTCCAGAACTGGTCTAATCAGTCCCGTATATGCTTGAAGTCTGATCTCTTGGGAACAGAATGACAATTCTTCCACAATGGTCCTAAGGTTCTGTATGATTTGCTGCATATCTCAGTGATGTGTTTGTTCCAGCTTAGATCATTGGTTATGTTGACGCCCAGGTACTTTACTGATGAAACAAATCTTAGACTGGTTCCTTTTAGTGTGTAGTCAAATTTGTTGGGGGTTTTGTGCTTAATCTCATCGTGTTGCATTTTACTGGATGAAAGCGCATTCTCCAAGGGGTAGCCCAGTTACCTAACATGTTTATGTCTTGTTGGAGTGCCTCACAGTCCTTGGGGTCATCAATTTCCTGGTACCATATGCAATCGTCAGCGAATAGCCTGATCTCTGAGGAAATGTCCTGGACTAGATCATTTATGTGGACTGAAAACAGTAACAGGCCTAGAACGGTTTCTTGAGGTACTCCAGATACATTGTCAGCAACATTTAATTTGGTCCCATTGACTTTTATGCACTGTTTGCGGAACGGCTAAGAATGCGTCAATCCAATTTAGTATGTCTTTTGACACACCATATTTGGGGAATTTATCAAAAGCTATTTCAAGGTCGAGAAAAAAAAATGTCCACGTGTTTCCGTTTATCAATGGGAGAAGTCCAATCATTGACTACATTAATTAGTTGAGTTTCACAACTGTGAAATTTTCGGAATGCATGTTTTCTGTGAGGTAGGATGTTATTTTGTTCAAAATGCCTCATTAAATTCGAACAAATCATGAACAAATCATGTGTTCCAGCATCTTACAGCAAATGAATGTGAGGGACACTGGTCTATAGTTACTTGGTAAAGACCGGTCACTTTTTAAAAATATAACGGACAAATGTTTGTCGATTTCCATTCAGTTGGGATAACTCCTTTGTCTAAGGACTGCTGGAAAAATGTGAGAGTATATCTGACAGTTCTGTTGACAGCTCTTTGAGTATTTGCGGATGTTTTTCGTCTGGCCCCATGGCTTTTGATGTTTTCAAACCATTTAATAATTTCTTAATTCCATTTGGGCTGATGGTGATGTTTTCCATTTTGCTTGTTTTAGAAATTGAGTACACTATTTCGCCAAATGTTGTTTCTGTGAACACGCTAGTAAATTGTAAAAAGTATCCGCGAGAATTTCATTTGTTTTGAGTTGTGGGATTCCTTGTTTGTCAGATTGTTGGTTGTTAATATACTTCCAAAAGGGTTTCGAGTCAGCGTTGATGTCACCGAGCAAATTGTTGACATAGTTGTTGTGGGAATCCAGAACTTCTTTCTAAATTCGCATTTGCAGAGCTTTCCAACTGTCTTTTAGGCAAAGGCTGCCAGTCCTTTTAAACTGACTGTTCACTCAGAACAAAGTGCCTGGTGTTTGGGAAGCAAGAATATCAGCAATATTTAAGAAGGGAGACAAAAAACAGGCTGAGAATTACAAGCCAGTGAGTTTAACAAGTATTCGGTGCAGTCCTAGAAGGTATAATCAGAGATCCTACACAATGAATTACCTATTAGAAAACAGAACCTTTAGTCAAAAGCAGTTTGGGTTTATCAGTGGAAGATCAACACTATTACAGCTCCTGCATGCCCTGAATAAAAGGGCAAAGGCAATCGATGAGTGACATACTGTTGATGCTATTTACTTAGACTTCAGGAAAGCCTTTGATACTGTTCCATATATGAGGCTCATGGACAAAATACTGTCATACAGGGTAGGCGATCCAATTCACAGTTGGATCAAATCATTTCTAAGTGACCGTAAACAGTAAGTGACCATTGGTGGTGAAGAGTCTGGTTTAATGGATGTGACAAGTGGGATTCCTTAGTCTTAGGCCCTCTGCTTTTTGTCATCTGCATAAATGATTTGCCAAGTCGTGTAATGTCAGATATATACTTATTCGCAGATGACACACAGATTTTAAAACAGTTATTAAAGAGGAGGAGCATACCTTTTGAAAAACACATTGGTGAAAAGGTCAACAAAGCAACTGCTTTGTTTGCAATTATCAGACGTTCCTATGTTGACCTCAATGAGAAGATGTTTATACCACTGTAAAAGGTAATTGTTAGAAGCCACCTGGACTATGCAGCATCGGCGTGGAGCCTATACAAAAAAAACCCACATAACACTAACAGAAAATGTCCAGAGAAGAGCTACGAAGCAGATACCAGACTTAAGGGAGCTAACTTATGAAGAAAGACTTAGGAGACTTAAACTCCCAGCACTGGCTTTTTGAAGAGTTCGTTATTGAAGATTCGTGATTGACTCGACATGATTGACGTTTATAAGATGCTGCATGGTATCTATGACATAGAAACATGAGGTATGTTCACCCTAAGAAATGATGTTGTGGAACAAGACGAGCCTAGAGGGCATAATAGGAAAATATTCCAACCAAGGGCAAAGTTAGAACTGAGGAGAAATTGTGTTGCTGTTCCTGTGCAAAAGTCTGGAACAAGCTGCCAGAACATGTTGTGGAAGCCCCATCGGTCAACACATTCAAGGCTCGCTTCGACAAGCATTGGAAAGACCAATCACCGATATATAATTACACTGCACGATTGAAACCAGGAAGCGAAAGAGCACCACATTATGGTGATCTGACCATAGAGGTGTAGGCCAGCGGTGAGAAGGCCCCTTAGTAAATCTAAGTGTGTTTTGTTCCTGCACCTAATCAGTGCCCTTATGAGTTAGAGTTAGAGTTACAGAGATGGACGAAGTTAAGCATTTTGTCTATTTTAAGTCCACGTTAAGGTATATGCGTGTATCATCCTACTCAAGGGTATGCTTCCAAATGGTGGCAAGTGCGGTTTTAAAGGCATGTGCTGTTCTTATCACGTTTGCAGGTAGGTTGTTCCATTCATTTACAATTCTGCAACTGAAAAAGTTTTGCCAGATCTGTGTTCGACAACAATGTTTGAAAGGCTTTAGACTATACTGTCCAGATCGTTCTGCCAATGAGAAAAATTATTCTGGGTCAATGTTTTCATTTTGTTTGATAATTTTGTATGTTTCTATGAGGTTTCCCCTGACTCGACGTTGTTTTAGGGTTGGTAGACCAAGTGATTTGAGTCATTCTTCATATGGCTTGTTTCATAGACGTACTACTAATTTGGTGCATCGGTGCTCTACCTGTCCTAACTGGTTGATGTCTTTGACAAAGTATGGTGACCATGCTTGAACACAATATTCCAGATGTCAGCGGACATATGTCTTGTAAAAAATAATGAATGTTTCTCAGTCGAGATGATTGAATGCTCATTTGATCTGTCTCATGATAGGCATGGCTTAATTTGCTACTTTTAAAGACTGTATAGATCGTTTAGGGTTAGGCTAAGGGTTCTCTGGACATTTTTTTAAATCTATATTCCTAAATCTTTTTCTTCAGTTGTTATCTGCAATGTATGTGTTTCACTTTTGTCTTTCATTGTATAGTTATGCAGTTGAATATTACTTACAGGTTTACTTATAGGTCCTCTTCTGACTGTAGGGTTATATACCCTCTTCTGTCTGATCCGGGTCTTCTACTATATTTGCTATGTCGCATACACTTTGAGTTGTGAATGGCATGTCTATGTTAAATCTGAGTGGTTGGTCCTTCCAGTATTTGTTCAGTCTACGTTCAAATACATGGGTGGTACTGGCACTGAAAACTGCTTCTGGTAAGTCATTCCAAATGTCTACAACTCAGTTAATGAAGAAGTTCTTGCCGATGTTCAGTCTTCAATGCTTTTTGAAGATTTTCATGGAATGCCCTCTGGTTGTACTGTTGGTGACTAATGGGATGGTTAATTTCTTGTCTCAGATGGACAGGAACACGGCGACATCGTTGCTTAATGGGTCGACTATCACCAGTATCTATTGTATGCTTGGTTAGACCGGTTTTTCCCAAATCTGAAGACCCTTGAGAGAATACATCCCTATACCTCCTGAGCAAATCCATAGCTTTATGTTTCTCTTGTTGTGTCAGTAGTGATCCTTCGAAGTTTATGTTTGGATACGGGCATTCCTCATGTAGCTTTACAGATTGTACTGAAATTTGATTATTGTCCAAAAACTGATAGACACCTATTCTCGCAATTTGTGCACCTTCTTCCACAGCTGCTCGAAAAAAACCTAATGGAGTACCATCATGTAATTCTATTGGAGATTGAGTAACATTAGCAATGCAGACTAATGTCAATCCATTTTGCACTGTGGCTGCCGTCCTCGCGATTAGTAGGTAATCTGGTTCCAGAACCCCTGTAAAACCATCAGGTACTAAATCCTATACTTTCTCAGCCTCTAACTTTGCCTTAACTGTGATTTCCATTTGTGCAGGTATTATTTCTGTATTTTTAAGTAATGCTGAACACACTCGTGGAAATGCACGCCAAAGAGGAAGTAGTGAAATCTTTTCATTCTTGTTTTCCAGTACATCATTCCTGCTGTCTATCTTCAAACCTGTATGTTGTAGGAGGTCCCATCCAATAATTACAGGATTGGAAATCTGAGCAGATACATAAAATGGATAGTCAATCATGACTGATCCAATCTTAATATGTAAATCCAGACACACTTGCAAACTGATAAGTTCATTATTTACAGATGATGCACTTAAGAGAATATCTGTATTTAATTTCGCTTTCTCCAAGACTGAATTCATCAATCTGAAATGGTCGCTGATAAGGCAAATAACTGCACCAGTATAAATTAAAGCCTTTGCATCACACCCTTCTACAGTAATTTCACAGATATTCGATGTTTTTATTGGCTCAGTTGAACCTCTGGCTGACACCTCGGGCACTGTCTCAGCCATTACCCCTTTAACTGATTAGAACCGCGCCCGCGCAGCGCATCCCTCTGCCAACTTCCTCATGACATTATTCTACCTCTAAAACAATCTCTAGCGAAATGACCCGGTGAGCCACAGTTAAAACAACTCAAACTTCCTCGACCAGCACGTCCACGCCAGCCTTGACCTATTGGTACCCAATTCTTAGGACAGTTTCTAGCAAGGTGCTCAGGAGAGAATGGTTTAGTAGACAAACTTGCTACTAATGCCTCTAATTCTTCTACTCTACACTTCATCTCGTTCATCTCAGTTTCACTATGCTTCACAGATGCAGGTTTCACAGCACTAATTGACACAGATTGTAATTTTTTTCCCTGTTTCCAAACGACATTCCAATCTTGACGCGAATTCAAGTGCCTCTTCCACCGATTTGGGATACTTATGGCAGCTTACCAGCAAGAAACCTTGTTAGCACTACATCATCAAGTGCTTCCTTGTATGCTACATATTTTGGACAAGCCCGGCATACCAATCGCTTCAACTCACCTACATATACAGCTAAATTTTCATCAAACTTCCTATTTCTTAATGTCATCTCCGCACGAAATGCTTCTACTAATGTAGGTGAGGAATATGCATCTGTAAAAACTCTCACGACCTCCGGATACCTATTCTCCTTCACATCTTTGTCCAACTCCCTATATATTTCAAATGCTGCATTACCCAGCAAAGTGGGAAAATACCGAAGCTTATCTTTATCTTCTGTAGCATGTATATTACACCATGCTTTGACTCGCTCCAACCATGTCTCAAAATCATCACCTTAGTTGCCCTCAAAACGAGGCGGAGGTGCAGCAAGTGAGAAAAATTTTACTTCAGCCATATTTCTTTGTATCTGATTAGCAAGCGATTGTTTCACCCACCATACAAATATAAATCTGTATGACTGAAAACTATACATATCGCAACTAGCACACCATATAATCATGATAGTAAGTAGGCAATGAAAAACATAATAATCATGAATTGTAAGTAAAGTACCATAATCACGTTTCCGCCTCTTCCAACTGACATATACTGGCTCTGGTTCGGACTCTATATCTGAATGATTGCTTTCAGATTGGCTAGTATATACTGCACATGACTCTAATTCAACTTCTCTTTGAAACACAGCTGTCAACGAATGAAACCATTTTCGTTTATTGTGTGATTTAGCATTGATTCCATCATTATAACGACTAAAATGATACGATGTGACAGGTTTTTTATGCGCCGCCGGCCAATTCTTTTCGAATGTCTGTGTACAATATCCTTATGTCACTGGACTGTCAATGGCCTAATATTAAACGTGTGTGTCGCAGAGGTATTCTCATTGATTAAATATACATTTAAGTCATCCAATTTTTGGTTCAACATCTGTTGGTAGCTCTGAAGTTCAGTGTCATTAAATGTAGAATGCTCTAATTGTCCTTGTTCCTGACGGAATTTAATATAGTCAGCAAAACAGAATGGTGGAATAGTGATGAAAGCACAAATTAAATTATTTCTTTCTGATGTCACTTCAGCTTTAAATTCTTTTAACTTTTGATATAACATAGTAGCTGAAAGATCTGCCACTTCTACTTCTGATCCCTTCTTATGATATATTTTTCTTAGCAGATCATTAATAGCCACACATATCTTAATGCTTATTTTGTCTGTCGATCTGGTTTCATTTCTGATATAAGATAATGTTGCACATTTCAAAGAACGAACAGTTGCGCCATGACAAATAACATACTCAATCTTTATATTAGAGTGTATATATTTATTAAAATTATTTGCACGAGAATCAGCATATAATATGTATCGAAACATTAGGCATACATCATATAACAAAATAGCGATATGGGCTGACCCGTAAACAAAGCAGTAACCGTGGTAACGCAGTTGGAAATTGGATAACAGCTAACGATAAATTCACCGACCGCAAACGAGACTCACGGAAATTATAACAGTTCCATAATAATGATAGCAACCCCAGTTTAAACCACTGCCACCAATGTAGCTCACCAGATATAACTCACCGAACTGCCAATCATATACCAGCCCAGGCTCCACTTCCGAACACGTCCGATCTCCTCTAATCATTCCACTTCTTCACTCCTCTTGTACGATCTCACTTGAGCGCACATAAACTGATGACGTCAGCGAGTGAGTGCTTAAAGCTGATGGCCGATCTTAAATAGCCCTAATAGATTAAACCAATCATAGTCTCGGCAATTCCAACTGTGTTCCACATTGTTATGCCCTATGTGTATTTTCTTGCATTCATCGTCATCATCATCATCATCATTTTCTTAGGACTTAAGCCTTAGGCTTTCCGTCTAGTCCTGTCGATGTCTTCCCAGCAGGCACATGACATTGTTTCAATGGTGAATCCACGCTGAAATCACGTCATGACGTGATTTCAATGTGGATTCTTAGCCGAAACAACGTCATGTGCCTGCTGGGTTAAAACTTATAATTAGCGAATACGGAAGAGAGAGGATATGACATTGTTACATGCTATTACTTATTAGTCATGGATAATATACACATCTTAATAT
Organism: Chaetoderma sp. LZ-2023a; assembly: GCA_034401795.1. NCBI lineage: Eukaryota > Metazoa > Mollusca > Caudofoveata > Chaetodermatida > Chaetodermatidae > Chaetoderma > Chaetoderma sp. LZ-2023a. The sequence continues at coordinate 250,231,061 of CM067369.1, read as the reverse complement.
TTGCTAGTTGTTGCTATGGAATGTGCATATCCAGCAGCCATCAGCTGCGGCATGCCGCCTACAGCTGCTGGACTTGGCTTTAAACGCTGCTTTATAGGATGCGCCTGCCCAACAGCCACCAGCTGCAGTGTGCCGCCTACAGCTTCTAGGCACTGGTTTAAGTGTTAGCTACAGTGTGCCACCTGCACTTTAAGTCCAGCCTGCGCTTCCAATTTACATCAAAAATTTCTGTATTTGATATCCTGTATATTGACTGTATGCGGAGAAACTAGTTGTGGATCATTTTTCGTATCATGTCTACATTCTACATTACATTCGAAATATTAGTCGAAGAGATATGTCGAGGTTGTCATATCAGTTTTGCCTTGAATTTGTCTAAATTCGTAGCTTCCATGATGTGTGCAGGTAGGCGATTCCAGATTGGTGGGGTACGTTTTGTAAAGAAGTACTTTAGTTAGTGTTGCAGCTTTGAATTCCTAGTTTGAAGCTATGACCGTGGGTGATGCTTGTGGAGGGTTCACCGAAGACATTGGATGGATCAACATTGTAGATGTTTCTCGTCACTTTGTACACCTCAATCAGGTCTCCACGTATCCTTCGGTACTTCAGAGAGAATAAATTCAATGATCTTAGCCTCCCTTCATAACTGAGGGATGTATGTCAGGGATCAACTTAGTTGCTTGTCATTGTACCCGCTCCAGTGTCCATGACTGTTTCAGAAGGTAGGGTGCCTACACCGTGTTGCAGTATTCCAGCATAGGTTTAATCGACTAGGGTTTTGTATAGCAGTATCAATATTGAGGAGTCCAGATAGGTAAATGTTCTTTTTGTAACTCCTAGTATGCTGTTTGCCTTGTTGACGATAGTGCTTATGTGGTAGTCAAAGTTTAATTTGTTGTCAATGTGGATTCCCAGATCTTTTTCACAATCCGTTTTAGTTATTGGTTGGGCAATTGGAGTATCTGTCATGTTGTACTGTATTAGTGGGTTATTTTTGCCCAGATCGAATGGCATTTGTTAGCATTAAATTTCAAAAGCCACTGGTCTGGCAATCCATTAAGATAGTTTAGGTTATTTTGTAATTTTTCACTATCTGAGTCGTCTTTGATGTGCGCCCACAGTTTTGTGTCATCTGCAAACAGTTTGATGTTGCCTTGGATGTCGTCTAGAATGCCATGACAGAGCACTTATCTTGTTGTTTATCCAGGGTAATGATTGTTGGTATCGAGATAGCTTACTAGTCACATTTTTTCGGGTGGTTTCATTTAGAAAATTCATAATTAGTTGCCAATTGGTTTCGATATCGTGGTCGCCCGCGGTTTCGCCGTTCCGCGTTTTAGGTTGCTCGGAAATCTGGCAACAATGTAATGTCACGTGGTTTTCAATCCTCGTTTTGACGTTTGATGTCAAACATGGAGGTTACCGACATCGAAAATTTAATAACAATCAGTTTCAGACAAGTGCAGAATGACGGAACTGTTAAACCCGATATGATTATACGTCGTCTGTAATATGACAGATCAACATTTGGCGGAACAGCATGTCATTCCGCCTACCGAAGATGATTTCCAATTTTCGGGTATCAATGAAGTTGGACATCTGGACTTTCTCAATGATGATGATGATGAGGGAGTTGATTCCTTATTTTTCCATCGCGTTGCCTCTGATCAGATTATATATGAGCCAAGACGGCGTCGAGCCAAGCTCATTGGTAAATACCTGATGGGTGATGTACTTGGTGAAGGATCATATGGCAAAGTAAAAGAAGTTTTGGATACAGAGACGTTATGTCGCAGAGCGGTTAAGATTCATAAGCGAAAGAAACTCCGAAAGATTCCAAATGGAGAACAGAATGTTCAACGGTATGTATTCACAAGCATCGTCATCATAATCATTGATGGCGGGAATAATCCAGGTCGTTTCGCCCTGATTTTCATTGATATCGCAAGACGCTTTGCCGTCAACAGGGTTCGCATGGAAATCCTGGAAAGTCATAAAAAATCTGATGTCATAAAATTCTGCTGTATGGGCCATGTACTGTTTTAATGTACTGGTTTCTATTATTCTAACAGGTTATGGAAGTTTTGCCGATTGAATAAGAATTTAAAGCTTTTGTCAAGAAATTGTTTCTATCAAGTAAGTGGCAAGTCCTAACTTCCAGTGAAATAAATAATACATGAAAATTTTCTTTTAATTCCAAATAAATTTACTGCATGCAAAACAAAATATCAGTTTTCAGGGAGTTTTTGTGTACTTAGGTACCAGTTTCTAACAGGGATGTAAATCCCCAACAGACCCCCCCCCCCTTAGTGGGTTGGTCTGTAGTTTTATTAACCACTATAAAAACATACTTACTGTTCAATCACTACTTGCTAAATCAAATATCTGCATTTAGCTACCAGAATAAAAAAATTTATGCTCGCTTACATGCTCCTTTATGCCTATATCATCACCATTCATACCCTTAGCCAGGCTACTGGTGAGGGAACCCCCAGCATAAGCCTAAGTATAGACTTGCACCAGTCTGTACTCGCTCCTTGGTGACGCCTGTCACTAAGCGTGCATGCGCAATAGATCCCAAATGGGAAACGGATTCACTTTTCTAAATTTAAGTGCCATATATCCTGACTAGATTCTCAAATCATTCCCATGCGGGGTGGCTGAGGCCAGGTCGTAGTGAACGGTAAGTATGTTTTTATAGTGGTTAATATAACTACAGAGCAACCCACTAAAGGGGGGGGTCTGTTGGGGTTGTTATTACACCACAAAAACATCTTGACCGTTCAATCACTACTTGCTAAACCCGTAGATTTGGTTAGTGCCCCACCGTGAAACTTAGGTGGGTGGAGATTTGAGAATCCATAAGCAAGGATAAAAATCAAACAGAACGTAACCATAATAATAACATAACAAAATGGTACATCTTAATTAATCACACAGTGATTAACAAACAATGATTTCTTTAAACTTAAAGAAATAAATAATAAACCAATGAAAAACCTCACCATCTCACGCAGACAAACAGTCTTAATGGAAATGGAGTAGTGAGATTGGTAAATGGTCTTCAGCCTTTTAGATAGAAACATGATATATCTAAAAGGAGTGCCGATGCGCTCTGATATAAATAAAAAGGAGGTAAAAGAAGACTCAGATTTCCATGCTACGACTTGCATTACCTCAAATAAAGAAGAGCCAGCGATGAGCTTCATGCTACGACTTGCATTACCTCAAATAAACAAGAGCCAGCGATGAGCTTAAATGTGAGAAAGATATGATCAGAGGAAGCCATCTCAAAACAACGGTCTCAGAATTCCATCTGGCCATAGAAAGCTAGAGACTGGCCTAACTACCTCCTCTGCATACAGGACCCAGAAATGGGATAGATTGGATCTCTAAAAAATCAGTACAATGGTTGAAACTTTAAAAAAAAACTCGGACAGTATACTGAAGTCAGTCAGACGGTGAAAAGGAGACGGTTAGATTGAATTTTTGATTTAAAAATCCCTTCTAGGATATAAGACTAGACCGTCCCCAGAATCAACACCTAGGCACAGATGCCAAAAACAGGGTCTGCACACCATACGTCTAAAGTTTTAAGACAGACTGAAAATTCTGCGAGTTGACTCCCACCTGGCAGAAATACTGATGACCTGAGAACTCGCAGTTAAATTCTAATCTCGGGGATCAAACAGATGAAACTGTCCAAAGATACCGACTGCAAATTCCTGAGACTGAATGAATACACTAAACTCTTACTTTAGACATGAGGTCCGGGGAGACTGGAAGAAGACAAGTGAAGACTACCCGGAGACAAAAAAAAGAGGAAATCTGCAACGCAGATCCACTTTGGTCAAAGGGAGCTATCAGAAGAACTTCTCAAATCTGATCCCTGACCTACCTCAAGAGCAACGGAATCAGGAAAGATGGAGGAAACACATAATCAAATAACCCTAACAAGGACTGAAACAGAGCATCCCCACCAATGCCGGAAAAAGGGGGGAGGGCTGCAAGAGGAAATTTTAGCATGCCGACAGTACGCAAAAAATCTAAGAGGGAACAATCCCTATGCTTGAGATAGAGCCAATGATTTTCCGTTTCAAAATAACATGTTTTCCGTTTCAGGATATATTAAATTCCGTTTCGTCACCGGTTTCCTAATTTTTCAGCTTCAAATGCATCATAATGTGTTGCTATCTCCCCATGGTTACCACCAACCCTTGTAGGTATGCTTCTCCAGAGGTCAAAAGTATAATGAGGCATTGGTAATTCAATAAATATGATATTTCAGTGAGGTAACAAGCAATATTAGATAGAATTTAAATCCAGAACTTATCACCCTTAAAATTCAAGCCCATTAAACAGGTTTAACAGGTGCAATATGGCAAATGTTTCTACACTTGCTTTATAATACATATACCGGGAACTAGTGACTGCTAATCGCGCGTGACCGGGCACATGCTCGAAATGCTAAAAAGTCAATTAGAATTAAGTCTGCGTAACAGTCTATCCAGCTTGTCAGATTGCGCCCGGAACACGTTTGTGTACCGGGAACGTGTCAGATTGAGCAATGGTCCGCCATTTTATACTTTAGATTTGCCGCTTCAATAGTTTTAACCCTCTGGGCCCTACCAAGAATTTACAAAAAAGTGCTAGAAACCCTACAGCCAAAAGCTAGAAACTTGCTTAGAAACCTAGCCTGTTAGCGGTAGTGGAGTGATAGCGGCGTAGTGCTACCATCCCAACTATATTAACTATTTTTGGCAAAGTCACAGATCACTATATATAAAACTATATATCATTAGAAAGGGCAATAAAATACCTTTAAGTACATATAAAATTCGAATGAATAAAATATATTTTAGTTAGTCAACGTGCCCCTCAAAATGGCCACACCTTATAGGATAAATACATTGGTCTATTTTTGCAAAGTTTATCGAAGTTTTTTTTAATTTTACAAATGCCATTGATAAAATTAATCACAATGGTATTAAAACTAACAGATACCAAAGTTTCGTGACGGTTTTCATCCGATAAGATGTGAAAATGACAATTATATTATGTCATGGTACCGTAAAATTTCGAGAAATTCCGGTCATGATTTTGGGTGAAGGCTTCATTCAATGTTGAATAATTCCTTTATACATAATCGAACACATACCAGGGTTTCTCAGCGTTGACAGCGAATAAATGGCCAATTTTATGCTATGTAGCATTACTGGGTGCAGTCAGCCGTTTAAAAAGCGAACGCGAATGTTTTACACTAAGATTCTATAGCATCGGACATTTTTTCGTAGCGGCGTCCCAAATAGGAATCGTTTATCGTGAAAGATCGCCAGAGAACGACAGGAATTTGTAGAATTGTACCCGTATATAATATACGAGTACCAAGCTCATTACCCGTTATTGGCAACACCGTATCGCGTACTATAAGATTGATGCGTCTGATTGGTCGGGAATACATGAATATTAATTTTTCCGGCAAGATGGCAACACGATCAGCTGTTTTGCAAAATAGTTGTGTGTTCAAATATGTCAATCTATGCATATTTCTTGTACGCCACAAACTAAAAAGTAGACAGATCACTAGATTAACGATATTGCCAATCGGGAAGTGGGATGCCGATATATTTGACAACTTTCGCATCTCAACTCGGCCTAATTAATGCTAGTAATTTGAAGTGTAAGTTATCTCGGAAATTGTAAACAAAGACACGCATCGATGATTGAGATTATCGGATTGTTTATCTATAACCTTATTGTGATTTCGCGACCAGAGGTAAACGAAATTGATTTATATATTATTGGTTCAGCTGCTCACAATCTATAACTTTCTCGGTTAAATTAGTCATTGAGTAACTGAAAACTTACAAGTAACGGCACATTTACTAATAATCATTGATGACTGGAACTTACAAATAATTCCTTAGAAAACAAATATTTCACTATTGCCCTGGTTACAAACATTCTATCACCATTTACTGTGTGGCCAGTATCCTCTGATCAAAGATATAGAGAACCGGGGACCTGAAATAAACTTGTGTGCCCAAAATCAAAAACAATTGTCACATTTGAACCTGAAATTCCAGAACTCCACATTTACAGTCATTATAAATGTAAGATGTTGAATATTTGGAATCCAATGTGAAGCTGGTGCTGCCTTAGCCAGTTTAATTAGTTTCAAAATATTCAACAGAATTTTGAAACATTCGTAGCAAATTTATTATTCGCTCTTGTCGATTGAAAAGGTTAATCCTAACTAGTAGTCATACTCCCTCCTTGGACGATATATGCCCACCATTTATTATATTATTCATTTCATTTATGCGCTAAAATCTGAGGGTGGTGTATGACCATAACACCGGTTGTCGGGTCATAATGTTTACCAGTATATCCCTTAGTCTGAGTCTGCTCTGACTCAACCTGCCCCTGTGACAGATATTTAGACAGACTGTCAGTCTGTGACAGTCTGTCCATCTGTCACTGGGACGGGTTGAGTCAGAGCAGACTCGGACTATATATCCCTATGACCTTGCGCCGTACATGTATATTGTTAACCATTTAACATTTGAGTCAGACCAAAACTGCTGCAGTTGTCGAGGAAAATTTAGACCAAAGTAAGATTATTTTTGAAAATGTATCACTGGAATGACTTGCTCTTGGTCTGCATATGGGCATTGTCTGAGAAAATTTAAATTTTCATGAAAAAATTGGATTGTTAAAGTCTTAATATAACACTTCTAGAATTTGGATATTTCTAATTTATCCTTCCTATTTTTTGCAGGTGACTGATGGGCGATGGCTTCTAAACTCTAAACTGACTCAGTTTTTCCTGCTACGCCTAATGGATTTACTAACATGGATTTTATAAAAATAAAAATTTGATGACCTGTGTTACTCTATAATCTAATTTTTGTATGGAAACAGTATATTTGAACTAAAACATGATGATGTACGTTCGAAACATGATCAGCTACTACACACATCAATGGCTGACAGCTATGACGGCGGCTGTTCTGGATCGACTGCCGACTGTTATCAACCGTATTCCTGAGGGCTCAGCTAATGTGCATCTCACATAAGCTCTATGTATCATTTGAGATTGGGTGGGATTTGAATCAAATATCAATAAATTAAATTTAATCTCTTAATTATACCCACACATTTTGAAAAAACAGCAGGGATATTACAATCGCCTCCATCTGTCTGTCTGTCCATCCATCTCCTCAGAAAGCTTTTGGTAGAATTCAATCAAAATTATTGTGTAAATTACCGATATGCTTGTGGATTGGGAGACACCATTTACACTAGGCTCCATTCCCAGAGGGGTGGGGGGGGGGGTGGGGGTGTAGGGTTGATGGAAGACTGTCAAAGTTAAAGGAATATAACCAAATCTGGTGATTTACCATATCATGGCCCTATGGGTGTAGAATGTGAGACAAGCTAATACATTAGGCTGTGACACTGCTCGGGTCGGAAGAGGCTGATGGGGGAGGGGCAAAACGTCAACTGAATTTGTTATGGGAGTAGCGGCGACAGCAGAGTGAATTCTACACAATGTAACGTGCACAAGATAAAGGTAAGAGATGAATTGCCCATATCTCATTTTAATGGGAAAAAATTAAAATTTATAAAGGAAAGCTGGGGAATATTTTAGAATTAGTTTGCCGTTGCTGACCTGGTGAGTTGGGCAGCAACAGCTTTCCGTCAAATCAAAGTACGTGAAATTGGTTTCATAATATTCACCAAGTTAGCTGTATCTATGGTTACCATGAAATTTGGAATTCAGGATTCAAAGTATATAAACTGATCCCAACACGCGCAAATCATCGATGGAGCTTATGTAGAGATGGGCGGGCCAATGCTAAAAAATTATCCATTAGAAAATCTAAATTTCCGCTCTGTCCTTCCCTTTGTCAATTCCAGTTTTTACTATGTTTAACCCTTTCGTGACAAGTCTTGAAAACAATGTGGCATGGCAAATGATGGTTGTAGCCTAATTTCTCAATCCGAAAGAAAATTACATTTTAGTATGATGACTGAATTAATTATACCTACCAACCTTGTCTCTTTGAGTCCATTCATTATCCCCATACCTACCTTGTCTCCTTGAGTCCATTCATTATCTCCATGTTTTGAAAAAGAAATTTATTGTAAGCAGAGATTGGAGTCTTCCAGATTTATCTAGATTTCTGGATTTTTCATAGACCACTCGCACACCAGTTGACACCCTCTCCATGAATTGAAATTAAGCCAAATGAGCCACTATGTTCAGATAGGACTAATGATTACTAGATTCTACTTTAGCCGTTCAAATTTTCTATACAGACCAAGGGAAGACTATTTTTGAAATTTTACAACTGGAATGACTGGCTCAATTACTGAGCATTCTAGTGGTAAATTTTCAAAAAGTCTTGCTCTGTTAATCAACATTTCTTAAGATCACAGCAGAGGCATTCATTGGCCACCATGACCATTAAAGGGTTGACAAATGAAATTGTTGCCATTGGGCTGGTCATTGTATTAACCCTGGTCAATTTCTACTAGCCTCTGGCTCATGTTAATTTTAACTCCTGCTCTCACAGATCACTTCCTCTGATGACATCCAGATTTTTCAAATCAATCCACTCCAGTCTCTGTGTAATGAAACTAATTCAAACAAATTTGGTATGTGATTATGGAGTGCAGAGGCGACTCCCCCAGGGATGGGATGGGTAAAGAGGTCAAAGTGGTGAGCATGGGGATTTGCTATAATGAGTCATCGACCAAGCAATCTAGTTATCACTCACTTACCATCATTGTCGAAGACTTGATGCTTGATAAATAACATTATGAACAGGAGTAATCAGAGATTGTAAACCACCGCCGAGACCACCCTACCGTTTTTGTCATAACCAAATTTGTTAAATCTTTATGTATGATCACACAAAGTCTGGAAACCCTTGTTTAGGTTATGTTGGTTTGTTGTGTTAAAATTTTAAACGAATCGGATCAGTAGTTTTTTAGATGCAATACTGGACGCATGCACACACATAATACCCTCTTTCCCCTTAGGGCAAGGGTAATAATCCAGGAATGAATAGCAATAAAGATCAAAAGTACCTGCAATCTAAAGAAACAATCTGTTGAGTATATTTTGACAAATTTAATTGGAATCTATTGTTGTCCAAAACAACGCCAGTTTCCAATCAAATTGGACTCGATATATTCAACAAATCTACTATACATAGTCCAGTCTGATTACCTAAGATGAGATTCTCTCTCTCCCTCTCACTTCGAGTAAACTTTATTTGATATTTACACTGATAGCTTACAAATAATACAGGATTCAACCCTTTAATACGCAAGCTTTACCACTGGAACATGTTGTCACCTAATGCAGCAACATCTTCCAGTCCAATCGATCTCAAAATATTCAACAATTTAATCACCAGTCCTAAGTAATATGACACTCTTACATAGAAGAAACTGTATTTGACATACATGTAGTTTACAATGGCAGCTTATACAATAAGTGATTCGAAATAAAATGGTACAGTAGATTTACATCAAGCGCATCAGATTTAACCCTTACCACTCTTATGTCAATATTCTATCTTTTAATGTGCCAATAGCCTGGAAAACTGGTACTGTTCTACTTCTACTAATAGAAACTGGTGTACATTTTTTAACAACTTTGGTTTGGTAGATGATGTTGCTATCTACGACAGCAACATCTTCCACCAAATCTGTTGAGACAAGAACACCAGTTTTTTTAATTTAATTTGAAAATTTAAAATTTTGACAGAATGGTAGGGGTTAATAAAATAGTGCAGAAGATAGAATTACAGAATCATCATTTTCATGAAATCTCAACCAGATAACTGTCCTATTCGCCATATGATCCTGAAGAAAAAGAGGAGAAACATTTACAAGATGAAAGAACAATAGAAAACGGAAATAAAACTGGAACAGTCAACAAAGGTGATTTCAAAGAGCTAATATGTCTCATGACTGGCATTACTTTAATAATGCATGTTACGGGCCGTATTGACCCAGTAGCAGCCCCGTAACATGCAGTATCATGATAGATGATTGAGGAACAGAAATTAGACCGTAGATGCACGCCAATATCTCCCTAGAAGCTAAATGACGGGTGTGATATAATGGTATTAATGGGCAAGCTATGTAAGGATGCACACTTTAAATCTTGTAGGCGTCAGTGTAGCTATTCAGCTGTATGTAATATTTTACCGACACAATTATAAATTCTCACTAAGCGATTCCGGCCATCAGGGAATCGAGTACTCGGTTAAATAAAGGAATCGGCACGCTATCGTTGACGATTTTACGCTAGGAATTTTATTCACAGAAAACTATTTATATTTTCCCGTAGAAATTTGTAAATAAACTGAATTGACCAATCAACAGTGGATTTATAAAATTCAGTCATCTGACGTAATGTAACGCTATGTTTGATTGGATAAAACGCCCGTAATGCTTGTGTATTTAGCGATCGAAAACTGGTGCTCTTAAAGCCGTCCAGACGGCGCGTAGTTCTCTACGTCAACTTGTTGAAAACCGTCCAGACGGCTCGTAGGTTTATTTGTACGCTTTTTGCGCGCCGTCTAGACGGCTCGTAGGTTCCTTAGGGTTAAAAAACGCGTGAAAATGACAAAATATTGAATGTTGATGTTCTCTAGCGTTATATATGAATGTTTTATCAAGTTTCTTGGTTATGCGTCATCGTAATTTAACTCTAGACGTCCAGAAAGGGCTTCTATGGGTTTTAATTTCGCGTACAATTTTGGAATTATGTACAGGAAAGATATCATCTCTGTGTACCGGAAAGACATCTCCGTGTACCGGAAAGACACGAAACAAAGTCTTGCGCATTGGAGTAAACGGATGTAATACGTTTGTCGTGATTTGGGAATATTTTGACATAAGCGAACTCTAATACTTTGCGATAGACATCAAATAACGCCAATTTTAATGATAATAAGCGAGAAATTTAAATAAAATTAATATTTTCACCGAGATGGTCAATTATTAATGCGATTATATCTAGTTTTTGTGGAAAACATTTAATTGTCACCAAGATACCAGATTCCGTTTCACTATTTCCATTCCGCAAATTCCGTCCGTTTACCGCGATCACGGAAAATCATTGCCTCTAGCTTGAGAATCGATTGACAACCGACCTTAGAAACTGGCCCTCTGAACAGGTGATCCCAGACTGTTCCCCCTCTCATGGGAAGCGTCTGAGAAAAACCAACACCAGAGGAGAAGACTTAACTTTTAAGAGAATTACAATCCGACCTAGGCTGCATTCCAGACTGCAGTTCTTTGGAATGAAACTGCTAGAATTAATAAAAAGCTTTGCTTATACTAGCCAGTCGTTTATATAAACGTGAAGGTGAATAGAACGACCGTAAAATAAACCTGCCACGGCAGAATTGACGGCACGAAGGGTGGATGAAAACAAGTAGTAAAACGTCCAATATCTTTATGGAGAAGAATCACATGCCCGGATTCAGACTGGCGAAAACTGAGATAAGTCCTCCATCTAGAATATTGAAGATAAGATAAGAGGAAAAAACTTCAGATTGAGATCGGATGCCATCCACCCAACTTCTTGGTGCTCCCAATTGGAACAAATTCTAAGGACTACTTAGAATCATGAACTCCAACTCATCCTCTAGGGCTCCCATCTTCACCAGGAATGAATGAAAGGAGACCACCTAGAAACGACGGACAAAGGGCGATGAAAATCCAATAGGAGCGAAAAAACCCAGCGATGATCTCAGGAGACCTGAACGAGGGCTTACCAAGTCTCCCAAAATTAGACAGGCGCCCTCCTACTAGACCGCTGGGAAAAGGTGGGGGGGGGGGGGGGGGGAAAGAGCAATGGATCCTAAGGCAAAGGAAGAGGAAGAGATAAAATATGATAAAGAGAAAAGGATGGGCCTACCCAGGCTACCACCATCTTTTCAAGTTCTCTTACTCTGAACCCCTTAAAGGAGCAACCTCTAAGACTAGATCAAGAAATAACACAAGCCCCTTCTCATCTGATAAGAGGAAGCCTGCCGGACCTGGAATCTAGAACACTGAGCAAAAAAGGGGGTAGATTAATCATCCTCCTCGAATCGGGCTTAGAACCTGAAGACAAAGAAGAATTGGTAATTATCCTAGAAAGATAAGCACCAAACTCAACAGGCCTGAGACTCTTCCTCTATGGAAGGATTAAAGAGGGTTTTTTAAAAAAGAAGAAGTCTCTACACAGAAAACGAAAATCCTTTGGAGGATCTACGACTGACAGAATCAGCCCTAAAAATATGGAAGATGATTGACCAAATATATCATAGACCAAAGGGAGGAATTGAAATAAGAATACTTCAAAACAAAGTTTATTGACTCCGGTTTGCGTTTCTATGTATTCTCTAGAGGCAACGAAGTCAAACAAACTACAAACTGAGTTCAAAAAGCCTCTAAGGATAGTGGCTAGAGATTTCTAGAAACCTCAGAGGGACTCTGAATACCTCTTCCTGCTTCTAGAAAAAACATCTTCCGAAAAAAGAGCTAGAAGGATAGCTGATTTAAACTGTGCCTTACATACAGATTCCCAACTAAAAAGATCCGCAGAAGATTCCACCTTGGCAAAATTCTTCAGATTAGAAGTAGACTGAAAGAACACTAGAACAAGAAAAATTGGGCAGACGAGAAAAAACTCATCCTGAAGAAAAAGAGAGAGACAAGAAGGAATGCAATAAAGAAACGAGGACAAATCGTCCGAGCAACCCCGGAAGGCAAAAAACCTCAGGTTAGAACCTCGACTGATCCAAGAATAGAATCTAGAGACAATAGAAAAAACAACGGAAATAGAAAAGCGATTGAACGAGGAATCCCCGATTACAAAAACAAAGAGAACACTAAACCAAAGACAGCAAATAGAAAACTAATTACTGAGAATGAAAAATTTGAAAAAATTAGATCTAGATCAATAAAGATGAAGAAAAAATAGAAAGATAAGAGAGAAAAAAAGAATTAAAAGGAACAGATTAGAAAAAAGGAGAAGAAAGAAACGTGATACAAAGAGCAAGAATAGGATAAACTGGAAAAAGAAAATGAGAAACCCAGCGAAGAAGAAAAGCCGAAGAATGAAAGACAGAATGCTAGGAGAACAAGAAAAGAGAGACGCGAAAGGACTTACCGAGAAGAGGAAGATAGAGACAAGAAGCCATGCAAAAGAGAGGAGGACAAATCATCCGAATAGGCAATAAACGGGAAAACTTCCTCAGATCCCTGATCTCGACTGACCCAGGAATAGAGACTAGCGGAAACAGAAGAGCGATAGAACGAAGACACAAAAACAGACTAGACCAGAGACAATGAATAGAAACCTAGATATTGAAAAAGAAAAAACAGACACAATAGATGACCACAGTGAAGAAGAAGAGAAAGGGAAAGCAAGACTAAAGAGATTCTAACAACCATAGAATAAAAAAAAAGAAAAAAAGAATAGCGCAAAGCAAATTGAATCCGAGCTACGGAAATATTATTAGCAGAAGAATCTGAACGATCAGGCAATTCATAACCTTAAGCTCTAAAATAACTCCCTGAAAGAGAGCCAGTAAAAGCTGATAAATTGGAAACGGAATTAGGTATCTATCCAGATCTAACAGACCCAGACAACACCTCTCAAACCGGAAGTGAAAGCACTACTATCGGCAATAGATAAAACAAAAACTAATAGATGATTAGCAGGATCTAACAGACCTGGAAAATCATCACTCCTACCGGAAGCAGATACACTACTACCGGAAGTGAAGAGGAACCGGATATAGAAAACAGTTGATTAGCAGGATCTAGCAGACCTGGAAAATCATCTCTCCAACCGGAAGCAGATGCACCACTACCGGAAACGGAAGCTGAAGCAGAACCAGAAATTGATAAAAGATGATAAGCAAGGTCTAACAGACCTGGAAAATCAACTCTCCAACCGGAAGCAGAACAACTACTACCGGACAAGGAAGAGGATAGACCGTAACCGGAAATGAATAACTGATGCTAGGCCAGATCTATCAGATCCGAAAAAAATAATCTCCTACCGGAACAGAAGCACTACTTCCGGAAATGGAGTGGAACCGGAACCAGAAAATGATAACCGATGCTTAGCAGGATCTAACAGACCCTGAAATCATCTCTCCTACCGGAAGCAGATAAACTACTACCGGGAACGGAAGTGGAAAAGAACTGTATCCGGAAATAGATAACTGATGCGTGATCGGATCTAACAGACCCGGAAAAGCACCTCTCATACCAGAAGTTACTACCGGAAACGGATGTAAAAATAAGTGGAGAAATAAAATGAAAACAGCCAGATGAAAAAGAGAGTGAGACTCCGAATGTCCAGCCAAGCCAAAACAATCACAGAGCTCATATCCGGACGCCCGATCAAACCAGCAGCAATACCGGATTTAGAACCCGCTTGCCTGGACAAGCCAGGAGCAATAACGGGAGCGGACATAGAGATCAAAGATCTCTAAACATACTGGCTATACCTCCATGGGATGAATAATCGGTAACTTCCGTCACCGACGCCACTGCATGAGAGTAATGCACCCCCTCAAGACTTATATGGTCTTTAGACTGAGACTTACCGGAAGTCTATAACAGGCTTTAAGAGAAACCAAAGCCTTAGTCAACAAAAAACGTAATTCATGCCTGGTCGTGAAAGACGTGGGATTCCCCCATTAACGAAAACGGCCGCAAGAATTACGACTATCATCTTACTCAGACTAATTCTTTATAGAATCACGAAATAGAGAAATCTGTTCATATGATGCTTGTATAATAAACGTACTTAATAAGAGATCTCTAGATATGGAAATCCGCTGAAGAAACCAAACCTCTATACCAGAGGCTGAGAAACGGATTTGAAAATCTCACTGAAAGACCAAGAATTTACGAAGATTCGTAAGATTATTATTTTTATGTAGGCACTAAATATTAATAAGCGAATACTAAGGTTTTTTTTATTTTAAAGCATGGTTTTGATTGATGATATTAAATAGGCATGAATTGTAATAAAAACGGGAGTATTTGACACGAAAACTGGTAATTCATAAACCAGAGTTAAAAACTCCCAAAAAACCATGAAGTATACAATAGACTTAATTAGGGAGATTAGAGTTTATAATAGTCATGGTCCTGAATCAGAAAACTCTTAAATATGTAGCTGATCTTCAGCGCAAAGCTGTAAAAACTTAAGCTGGATAGCAGGCCAACTGTTCTGCATGCAGAATATTTGAAAGTTAATCTGTTTCCCATTTGGGATCTATTGCGCAGGCGCGCTTAGTGACAGGCGTCACCAAGGAGCGAGTACAGACTGGTGCCAGTCTATACTGAGGCTTATGCTGGGGGTTCCCTCACCAGTAGCCTGGTTAAGGGTATGCATGGTGATGATATAGGCATAAGGGAGTATGTAAGCGAGCATAAAATTTTTATTCTGGTAACTAAATGCAGATATTTGATTTAGCAAGTAGTGATTTACGGTCAAGATGTTTTTGTGGTGTAATAACAACTGTTATTTCTATAGCAACGATATGATGCCAATGTCTATGATATGACAACAGGAGAGTATATCTGCAGAAATAATGATACAATCGCCGCTAAAATTTGAGTACAATTTAATTTATTGTAGTAAATCTAGATCTGGGCAAATTCCATTTTGCGTAATATTCGGTACATAGACAGCAGCAGCACCATTTTTAAAATCAAAAGGCTGTATCCTTGCTTTGTAAAGTATTAAATCTGGTGCTTAAAATTAAAATAAGGATTGTTTTGCATAACATAAAACGTTAAAATTATCTTCATTTTTACCATATAGAAAAACTATGGCCCTGTTTGGATTGTGCATGTGTATGAAAGATCAATCTACACTTGAAAACAATATAAGCACCCCATGCCACTGGTGCATCCATAGAAATTAATTATTATTATGTTGGTGAAATCAACATCATGCATGCCCAGTTTGACAGCAACTGACAGATGTCTCCCGATGCCAAAACTGGACTAGTTTCTTTAATTTCTATAGCATTTATCTGCATTTTTATGGACACTGAAAAAAGTAATAGTGAAAACACATGTTTTTCACACGTCAAGCAAAAAGATAGGTAAAATAATTACTTTTTCTGCTGCATTTTGATAAAATCTTCAAATGTTGTGTAAAACTGATGTATCCATTGAAAAAATTATACAAAAATTGCACGAAAATAGACAATTTTGAATTTTTCACGCTAGAAATTCTTACCATCTTGCGGCTATGCTTAATGTGTATGGGAGTGAAATTATTAATTGGGACCGCCTAGATATTGTGTATACTTAATTTACATTGTTTATTTAATCCAAATTTTGACATAAAATTTCGTTGCGAAAAAATAGAAATCATGTGATGTATTAGCTTCCACTATAGGACGAGTTTAGGTCATTACGCGTGGAGCGCGAAGACGCTAATACTAGTACCCGAGTAGAGACTTGTACAATGCACATAAATAGGTGGAGAGCTTCGAGTAGCTACGAGAGTGATGGCGTGAACTTGCCCTAAATCGGAGGCTGATTAATACTCGGAAGAATATAATCCAGGGTTTGTATGCAGGTATGGAAGTCTGGAAAAAGTATAGAAAATTAAGAAAACCTTTTTCAGGCCTTGAAAAAGTTTGGAAAATCAATATTTTGCATTACTGCTATGAAAAAGGTATGGAAAATTAAAATATTTGCAATTCTCCCAGCAAACATTTTCTCATAAATCGTCATCAAACACAAATTCTCGCAAAATCTCGCCGTTTGGTTCCCAGTGTAAGCCAAACTGCGCATTTAACCATACCATACCCATATCTTTTTTAAAGCTTGACAACATATAAAAAATATAGCAAATGTTCTTATTCACTTTCTTAGATCTCCAAAAACATTGTTAAAATTGAAATTTTTCTATGTTCCATTTAGTATTAACTATTGGTATGACCAGGCAATGTTACACAATGGGTATGGAAATTATAAAATTTATTCTGCTCAAGGTGTATGAACCCTGATAAACAAGTCGGCTGGGACGAAATCGGCCAAGTGACCAAAAATCTCGACCCTAAATATACTGCCGAATACATTTACATGTACTAAAATGTAATGTATTTATTATGTATTTTATATGGAATATTGCTATTTATTTTAGTAAAAATAAAATTCTGACTTACCTAAGATTTTGCTGTCTTGTGTCTTTATTCTTGTCAACAACATAGTTAAACTATATATTTTAGTAATCAATATTTAAGTCTGCAAAATTGTAGTATCCAAACAATATTCTGTGTTCAACTATGTACAGGTAATTAACAGGTAAATAACAGTTGACTGGTGCTAAGATAATGTTTACTGGGAGACTTTCTTTGTGTGGTATAATTTCCAGCAATTACCCGGACACAGACCAACATCACAGGTGAGGCATTGGTACGATGTACGCACACGTTTACCTGCCTCAAGATTAGAACAAATGACACAATTGCGTCGTTTACCGACAGGTAACTTTGACGCCTCCATGTGACTGGTTGGGTTCACTAAACGGTTCTCTATTGCCAACATTGGTCTGCCAAGTGCCTTCCTAGGCACACGAAAGTCACCAACAAGCTCTTCTATGGCATCTATGATAAACGTGCAGCGGTCCAGTTTCTTTGGTTTCTCCGGTGTATCAACAGGTGTGTGGTTCAGGTAGATAATGAACGCATTAAGTGTCAAACGTCCTAGCATAAAAAAGAACACCTTTTTGGTCCATTTGATTGTGCGACATTCATCTAGAAATATTTATGTGCGTTGATCGGCCATGTCTACACCTCCCATGTACTGATTATAATTGATGTTTACCTGTGGCACACCTGTATGCTCACGGCCACGTTGTGAGATATAAGTCACAGGTTTAGCAGTGTCATTTGATGCTAGAAAATAGACCAGCTTTTTATCGTGGAAATTCACACACAATAATTGTCCACTCCTAGCCGCTGTTATTTCTCCCTTCTTATGCTTTACTTTGACACATGCTGGAATGCCACGCCTATTACACCTGACAGTACCTGTCAGGTAAGTGTTTTTGTCCAATAAATGTAGGGCAAGTGATACACTTGTAAAGTAGTTGTCAACATATAAATGGTGACCTCCATTCATATATGGTTGCATTAAATCCATACAAACATCACGTCCTAGTCCAAATTCAGTAGTGTTACCTGTCCCTCTCCCACAGTATAAGGAAGCATTCAAAGTGTACCCTGACATACTGTCACACATATTCCACAGTTTCATACCAAATTTGTGGTGGTGTTTGTTGGGCATGTATTGTTTAGCAGGCGCTATGCCTTCAAAACCGACCAAGCTTTCATCGACAATGACATTTTCATTTGGATAAAAATATGTCCTAAACTGGGTGACAAAATGATCGATAAAATAGTTCACTCTGTGGGCTCGGCCAAGTAAGTCGCCATGTAGCTATTTACAGTGAAATATGCTAAGAAGCGTGTAAATCTGTCCCGTGTAAAGATTTGCATAAAGAATAGACTGTTGCGAGAATTTTCTAGACCAATAGTCCCTGATGCATGATTTCCTTACTAATCCCATGTTCATAATTAGCGTCAAGAATGCCTGCATATTGACTACTGTGGTATGATACCACCTGCGAAAACGCGAGTGCAGCTCTGTCCCTCCGCTGGGATTCATTCCAATCGTGTCGGCAGCTGAAAACTGGAAGCCGATCTCAAACAACAGCGCAGACGAAATACCTGCCAACAATCATCGCAGATTTTCTGGAAGCCCGGGATCGCAAAATATTCCGGAAAACTGCGTTAAACTAGCGGATTTTATTCTTTTACTTCTTGGTGCTCAGTTTTTAGTAACATTGGTTGAGGAAACTAATAAATACGGTGCCGAGAAAGTCCAGTGGAGGGACAGAGCTGCACTCCCGTTTTCGCAGGTGTTATCATACCACAGTAGCCACGATCGTGCTCGCCGCAGCGAGACGGTTAAAACAAGCTTCCGCCATCATCGCTATGCAATAGACAATGCTGACAAGGCAAAACAACCCTCACCTCGAACTTGTCACACACATCGATAGCTAAACAATGGGCGCTATTCATCGCGTTGAGTAATAATACCTGCCATTTCTCATAAAATGTCAACAAACATGAAATCTTGTCAGTCTCGCAAAATCCTGTAACTGCAGTGAGAGTTTCTACATTAGTTAGCAAGTTTAGAATGGGTCCCATTTACCACTAGACTGACATCACTAAACTGCGTAGATAACCTTACCCTATATCCGAGATACATACCAGGAACTTATCACAATTGAGTAATATTTCTCTGAATATCGTAAAAATCCATTGTTTTCGTGAATTTCAAACATTGAATCAGTTGACTTTAGACAGCTGTCATGAAATTATTGTCCGCGGAAAGGATTTTATGTTTGTAAAGTAATTTAAATTTTGGTTAAGAATTCCCAATGTATCATGGGCAAATGGAAATATTCTGCACTGGTATTTGGTAAAGTAATGATATCGAAATTTGAGGATTAAATTGGGTGCTCAACCAAGTAAGATAATCCAATTTTTTTCTTTGGTTGTGGATAGGGGGTGAATTTGGGTAGGTGATGGGCCATAAAATGTTAACCTAGCCAGTCATTCCAGTGACAAATTAAAAAAATAAGAAGACTATTTTTGAAAATTTATTAGTGTTAAGTTTAAAAAAACATATAATTATTTCTTGACAATTTTCTTGAATAAATTTGAAGGATAAGGGTGGAGTGGGTGTCATGTGTGTGTAATAATTAAAGAGTTTAATTTTCATTAATTCGTACATTTTCATGCTTTTATAATTGCATTATGTGATTACTGAATTACTGAAAGCCTCTGAAAACTACTGAAAAACCATTACTGATTGACATGGTGAAATTACTGAAATCATGGTTTTCCCATTGAAAATTATTGATTGACTTTATAGTGGGTAGGCAGGTCTGTGTCATTAAAATCATGAATGACGTACATGTAGATCTATAATTCTCCTTCGATCAATACTCACCATTCTGTTACTTCTGATATACAGCTGGCTCTGACAGCGGCTCTAGGACTATAGACTTAGAAAGCTTTACCGACTCCTGGGAACCGGGTACTCGGCTCCCAACTGCCGAGTACCCGTTTACCATAGAGCTCATTCTTGTTTGCATAGCGACAAGAGCAATACATGCTTTTTGCATTAAGGATTTTAGTGTTTTAAAATAACCTAAGTCTTTAATCAGTGATAGTTTGTGTGTTCTGAAAGGATTAACTAAGGACTATGGAGAATACCGCCCAAGACATCCAGGTTGTATTGTTCTTTATTATCCATAGTTAAAAGACTTAGGTCTCTAAATTTCGTTGTGTCGCATGTTCCAATTTCTGACCCCATAGAATCTGGGACGTGTGCTAACAACGATATATGCCAGACGATCGCCTTCTTTAAAACCCCAACAGGCGATCGGCAGATATGAAAATAGGTGTTTGCTACGGTATTTCTAACACGAATATCGGCTGACGTCGTTCTCCGTAGAATCCGAGCGGGTGACGTCACACCCGGTCGCTCGGATGTTTATGTGAAGAAAAAATTTTTTCATTAATTCGCGCATCTTATTCTGGGTGCTGCGTACTAAAAATGGTACCGGAAACTTTAGAATGATCAAGTTTACGTGCGATCACGATCGGTTTGCAATGATCGGTGGTTTCAAAATTCTTGAGTAGATGTGTGGTCTGCGGTTTTACCGTGTGAGACAGCAGTTTTGTTACATTTTGTTGTTTTCTTCACATATCGTGCTGCGTTCGTTAGGAGTATAATTTATATTGATTAGTAAATATACCCTGAATGCTATGCGATATGATTCCTGGAGCCGTTACACATCCTGGAGGATCTATTATGGGTGTGTTGTGCCCGCCGCGTACTTGTCATCATAATCAATGCGATCGTTGTTGTAACGTGGCGGGGTGGGGTGCGGGGAGGTTACGGTTAATTTATGAGTCAAATTATTTGAAAATTAATTGTCTGCCTTCCATCCGGGTCTCGTTCCGCTTGTTTATTGTAGGTTTGTGCTTATTTTATAGGCCAAGCCAGCCCCGCCATCATGTGACGACTGCCATAAGTTTGTCCGTGTAATGTTCAAGGACCATGTCTGTTTTAAGTGTGCCCTGTGTAATATAGATCATAGGTGTAATGTTTGTGCAGTGTGGTCCGTCGTAACGATGGTTAAGTTCCTTGCCCAGAAGGACTTGGCTGGGTCTGACGCGGGGTCAGGCGGTCCGAGAGTAAATCGTGGAGCGCCCGGTTCGGCCGGTGCGGGTGCTCCATGTCCCCAGCTGGAGGTGGCGGAGATGGCACCGCCGGCGTGGTTTGGTCCGGCTCTGCAGGGTTTTTCTGCATAGCGTTCTGACCACGCTGGTGTCGTTCCTGCTACCAAAGGTTGGGGGGCAGTTTCTCCCCATGCTTGGTACGGATCCTGTCCTCGGACAGGATTCTGGACTGGTTACCGAGGGGGCCGTCTCGACGGCCCCCTGGCAGTCCCGTCTGGCTTCGGCCAGACGGGTTTCTGTTTCTCTGCGGCCACCTCCGGGTGGTCCAGTAGCGGTGGCCGGTCCGTCAGGTGTGGGAACCGTCCGCCAGGACGGTTCCACGGTTGACTCGTCTAGTGACGACTCTTCGGAGTCTGAAGACGAGGAGGCCGAGGAGGAGAGGTTGCTGCGGCCCGTGAAGCCGTAGGTGGAGAATATGGAGGCTGATTCCGTCCTAGACGGAACCGGCCTCCATTTGTCTGGTTTGGCGCAAGCCAAGTCAGCGGCTCCGCCTGTGGCTGAGGCAAATCCGTTACCGTGCACCGGTTCCGTGCGGTTGGTTTGGCACCAGCCGTCACGGGAACGGGTGTGCCGGGCCGGGCGTGGTACTCACCTATCTCGCCTGGTCCGGCAGTCGGACGTGGGGTGCCGTGGACGCCCGTGTCCGGCTATGGTTCCGCGACTGCTACGGGTCCGTACGGTTTTCCGTGCGAACCTACCCCATGGACCGGAGTGTTTCATAGGGTGGCGGCGGAACCGTGTGGTACCGGAGTGCCTGGCGTGTCAGCCGTGGCTCCTTGCTGGGAGGCCGTGGCTGGCAGACCCGTGAGCACGTCAACGGGTGACGTGTTTGCGGGGGTGTCTTCATCGGAGATAGATTGGTCAGATGCTCTGGCGTGGCTAGCCAGGGTTGACCCGTCTGTGGTTTCGGCCACGGCCGATGAAGATGCGCCCCGTCCGTCGGTTGCGTCGATCAGGACGGGGATTTTGCCCGCGGCCCGGATCCAGTCAGTGTGACTGGATCCACGGTTCATAGAATGGTTGGATGCTATTTATAGCAAACAACTGATGACCAAGGGTCAGCTCCCTGCGGCCTCCAGGGAGGTGCGGGCAAGATGTCGTATTCCGCGGGGGGAATACGACAGGTATGGTGTATTCCCGTCGGTCACGGAGGATGACCGATGGGTACTGGGCGTCCAGAGTGCCGTGGCGGGTCACCCCGGTCCGGCACTTGTGGACAAGTCTCAGGTACACCAGGAAGAAGTCCTGTCCCTATGCGATGAGGGTGTGAGGGCAGCGATGAGTGCTGTCAACCACTCTTATCATCTCCTTCAGTCGGTGTGGGCTGAAGCGGGGCAGGCCACCCTGTGCCACCTGTGGCGCTTTCATGTGTCAATGACGGCCGGGTGCTGTCGATGGACGCATTGGCAAGGGTGCAAGCGCGTGTGACGAAATCCAGGAGGCAAATGGTCATTGACCATATGCGTCCGGCTACGGCAGTCAGGGAGCGTCTCCTTGGGACACCCCTGACAGGGCCTAGCATCTTCGGTGGCCAAGCGTGGGCCATCTTAGAGGATACCGCCAGTATCGCGCAGAATCGGTTAGCGGTAAACCTACAGCTAGAGCTAAACGCACGCACTAGGGGCTGTGGGTAAACCGTTAATGGGACAGCCTTCAAAGAAACAGAAGAAACATAAGAGCAAGGCGAAAGCCAGGCCTATTGCGACTTCTGTTTCGGCTGGGTTTTCGGAGCCACCGCCGGCGAAGAAACCCAGGAAGGTTGTAGAGGCGCCTACCCTCCACAATGTTGCTCCTGACCGCCCTAGAGGCGGGAAGGGCAAGGGGAAGGGTAAGGGTAAGGCCTCAAAGGGCGGACAGAAGGGGCCGAAGCGTACCTGAGGGTACGCAAGCTCCCTTCATATCCGCCTGGACCGCGCCTGTGCGACAGGAACAGCGGTGCCAGTTATACCCGTCGTGCCTAGAACGAAATGGTTCTCACTCTCTCTCGTTAAGAAAGAGGGGGGGGCGGACTGCGAGCCGGACAACCCCGTTAGACGTCGAGGCGTCTATGGTGGGTGGAAGGCTCATGCGTTTCGTCGAGGCTTGGCGAGGTGTGACGTCAGACAGTCTGGTCCTGGGATGGTTATCCCAGGGTTACATGCCGGAGTGGTGGGACTTTCCGCCACAAAATCTGTCTTTGGCACCTGTCTGGACGCCCGTACCAAGGGAGCCAGACAAGTTAGAAGCCGTTCAAAAGGAAGTGTCGGGTTTGCTTCTGAAGGGAGCAATAAAACCAGCAAACCGGAACACTCCAGGCTTCTATTCAAACATGTTCCTTGTCCCCAAGAGCACAGGGGGATGGAGACCCATACTCAATCTCAAGCCATTAAATTGGTTTATCCATACGCCTCGGTTCCAGATGGAAACACCGAGGTCGGTAATGGCGGGATTGAGGAAAGGAATGTGGTGTGTATCGATCGATCTGAAAGATGCATATTTCCACATTCCGATGAATCGGAGTTGGCACAGGTTTCTGAGATTTGCGTTTCAGAATCAAGTATGGGAGTTTACAGTTCTCCCGTTTGGCCTGTCGACAGCTCCGAGGGTTTTCACAAGAGTGGTCCTTGCGGTGACAGCGTTTCTCAGAAAAGAGAACGTGGCGCTACACACCTACATAGACGACTGGCTGCTCAAGGCAGACTCGGCAGCCAGGTTGAACGTGGATACTGCTCTGACTCTGAAGTTACTTTCAGATCTAGGCTGGATAGTCAACGAGGAGAAATCCGAGTTGACGCCCACTCAACATTTCGTTTATTTGGGGATGCGATTCGACCTCGAGGAGGGCAGGGTTTACCCGTCAGAGCCCAGAGTGGTGTCTCTGTTAGCCATCCTCAGGAGTTTTCGAGTGGGAAACCACATTCAGGCGAGGCGGTTCCTTCAGATGCTGGGCATGATGGTCTCCATGGAGCAGGTTATCCCGTACGCTGCTCTAATGCGAAGACCTATCCAGTTGTATCTGATGTCTCTGTGGAAACAGAGAACAGAACCCCTGTCAAAACTGGTGCCAGTTTTGGAGCCGATAATATCGCATCTGCTATGGTGGAAACAGCGTCAGAATCTCCTAATAGGGGTTTCGCTGCACCTACCCCACCCCCAGCTGTCCGTTTACACGGATGCATCGCTGGAAGGGTGGGGTGCCTGCCTGGGAGAACCAGGTCTCGGGCACATGGACTCTCCCGGAGAGTCAGCTGCATATCAATCTGTTGGAAATGATGGCAGTGGAACTGGCGTTGGAAGAGTTCCTTCCGATGATCAGGGGCAAGGTGATATTGATACGGTCGGTCAATTCGACAGTAGTATCATATATAAATCGCCAAGGCGGGACCAGGTCGCCCACTCTGTGTATCAGGGTGTGGCACTTGATTCAATGGTGCAGGAATTACTCGGTTGTTTTGAAAGCAGCTCGTATTCCTGGCCGATTGAACATTCTGGCGGATGCTTTGTCTCGCAGACAGAGAATCCTGCCAACAGAATGGTCCCTCAACCCTCCAGTTCTGCGACGGATCTTCGAGCATTGGGGCAAACCCAACGTGGACTTGTTCGCCACAAAGGAAAATGCTCAAATCATGACATATGTCTCGCCGATTACAGATCCAAATGCCGTCGATACAGACGCTCTGGCGATAAGCTGGAGAGGGATGCACGCTTATGCGTACCCACCCACCATTCTTCTACCGAAGGTTTTGGTGAAGGTCAGGGAGGAACCGTGTCTGGTCCTGCTAATAGCGCCGTATTGGCCGAGCAGGGCGTGGTTCACGGATCTTCTAGATCTGCTGGTGGAAAATCCTGTGCAGTTGCCCGAGATTCCGAACATAATCTCCCAGGCCAAGGGACGCTTCCTACACGAGCGTCCCGAGATGTTCAATGACTGCGTGGATGTTATCAAACAACGTTCCACGTCGGAAGGCTTTTCTCGACAGGCTGCTGATTTCATCGCGGCTGCGAGAAGTAGGTCAACCTTCAAGTCATATAACAACAAGGTTAACAGATTTGCAGACTGGTGTGAAGAAAAGGGTATTGATACCTTTCAATCCACTATCAGCAAATAGCAGACTTTCTCTGTGAGCTGTTCTTTCGAGGACTAGCTCCCGTCACAGTTGCTGGATACAAGTCAGCTTTGGCATCATTTATCCCTTGTCTAGCCAACAGGGATAGTCCAGAGGTGGCCCAGTTAAATGTGATGTTGAGGGAATGAGCAATCTCCGACCGAGACAACCGGTAGTCATTCCAGCCTGGAGTCTATCTTTAGTGCTTAATGTACTGGCCAAGCACCCTTTCGAACCGTTGCGTTCGGCTAGTCTAAAGCATTTGACTCTAAAGGCGGTTTTTCTATTGGCAGCTTCCTCAGCTAGAAGGCGCAGTGAGATCCATGCGCTTTCGGCAGAGAGGAACCGATTTATTGTTTCTGGAGAAGGTCTGCGTCTTCTGCCAAGAGCAGAGGTTATGTCAAAGAACCAATCTTTGAGATATCCCGGCAAACCGATCATTATACCGAAGTTAACTAGGTTTGATCGTGATGCCAGTGTCTGGTGCCCGGTCCGTGCTTTGACTAAGTACAAGAAACGGACTGACTCGTTACGGTCGAACGATAGACATCTGTGGATCTGCCATAAAAAGTCTTATGGCGCCGCATCCATGGATACTATCTCTCGTTGGGTGGTCGAATGCATTCAGACTACTCACGAGATGGCGACTGGGCACCAGGTGCAAGGCGTAAGGGCAGACAATGTCAGAGGAATAGCCGCCTCGACTGCCCTTTACAATGATGTTCCGTTATAGGACATCATGGCCGTTGCACAATGGCACTGTGAGTCCTCATTCACGGATTACTATATGAGGGATGTGTCAGACTCAGCCAATCCACTCGCTTTAGCTGTTTTGAAACGATAGTTAGTGACCACACTGCTTTTCACCCTTTTCTCACTTCGGTAAGAAAAGAACCTAAAGCAGGCATGGTCAGGCGAGAGGATGTCAGCCAGATTGTGTCACTGATGGCCGAACCGGTGAATGGTTGTAGGCGGTACGTCTGAAGTCCTGTTATCATAAGGTAATTCAACAAGTGAGAGTTTTTTGTATTATGTATATGTATCATGTTCATTCATCGTATATATTCATGCTCATTCCCAGGCTAATACAAGCGATATGCAGGGAGTAGTTAACCCTCTTGGCATATTGGTGTTTTCAGGCGAGATACATGTTCGTTAGTTCTCTCCCTTTTCTTAGGAGGAAAAAGGGGGGGGAGCTGTGACGCGAATGTGATTCGGTTCCGTAAACTTGACGGTCCTTTTAGGTCTCCGTTAGTCAAGTTTGAAGTCTAAAATCTTTCTCCAAGGGGCAAAATTAGCATGTATGGCTTGCCCCTTCCCACCAGGTTACTGATCAAATCTGGTGTATATCAGAAGTAACAGAATGGTGAGTATTGATCGAAGGAGAATGCAGGAAATGTCAATTTCCCTTTCTCCGAGATCTAACAATACTCACCATTCTGTTACGGACCCAGCCTCCCAGCCCCACGGAGGCAAGCCATAGTTTTCTCTTGTTTGGTGGCTATGCAAACAATATGAGCTCTATGGTAAACGGGTACTCGGCAGTTGGGAGCCGAGTACCCGGTTCCCAGGAGTCGGTAAAGCTTTCTAAGTCTATAGTCCTAGAGCCGCTGTCAGAGCCAGCTGTATATCAGAAGTAACAGAATGGTGAGTATTGTTAGATCTCGGAGAAAGGGAAATTGACATTTCCTGCAGTTCATCACGAATGCATAGTTGATGATGGACTAAGTACATGTATTGTTGTGCGAATTGTACGTCTACTATTTAATAATCATGCTGTTGAATATTTTGAAACTAATTTGACTGGGCACTGTTGCTGCCATAGGCAGCACCAGCACCCAGTCTTGCCAGTCAAATTAGTTTCAAAATTTTCAACAGCGTACCAGTATATTTTTTTGAAAACTGAAATGCATTGATTGATCAATCCCAACACGAGCGAAGCGTGAGTAGAATAATTAAGGATGGGCGGGGCATAGGCGTGTTTGGTTAATCGATATCGATAGTCGATTATTTTGTTTGGCGATTATATAAACTAGTGTAAAATAAAAGAATCGAAAAATAAATTTAAAGGTGCATATTCACAGCAAAAAGACTGAAAATAAAATTGGTTAAAATGTCTACTTTTAGAGGCTTAAAGTGTGGGTCTTGATGGAATGAAACGAAATAAAACGTAACATATGATAATTTAATTGCGTATAAATTAATATAATTTTTTTAAGTTTTGAATTTGAATTAGTGACTCTATTTCAAATTCATAACTAAAAATACGAAATTTATTTATCCGGAATGAAATTATCATACATGTATGTTAAGATTTATTTCGTTTCATTCTGTCGAGGCACACAATTTAAGGCTGTAAAAGTTTACAATTTTAACACTTTAAACATTTTGGTGTAAATACTCACCTTTAATCAAGCAAAAATCGATTATTTTAATCAGGAATAATTTAGTGTTTAGTCTTGTAATACAGCTAATGCATCGGTGGTTTGATTGGTCTAGCAAGGTAGTTGTATACACATATTCCTGACTTTCAAGCCTGTGCCTCCCGAGTCATAGTTCACGCAAGCGAATGTTTATACAAGTAATTGCTTGATACACCAGTGATAGGAAGCGTTTGTTTGCCACTGTTTAATATCCACCTCTGAAGGCTATTATAGGCTGAAGTGTTGGTGGCCATTTTGTGAAAAATGTAAAAAAATGAAATTACTGTTTTTATAGTAAATTCACAAAACTTTGATGCATATTTTCAAAAATTCTCACAATTGTTTTGGAACTAATTTGACTTGCAGTCAAATGATTTTCAAAATATTCAACTTTTCTAATGCTGCGAAATAGAGAAACGTCGTAGATAGGCACTAATCTATATCAAAATAAAAATAATAAGGCCATTTCGCGAAAAAATGCACAAAATTGACTTCGAAGTAAATTGACAAATTTTCAATCCAAATTTTCATAAATTCTGCCGATTGTTTTGTAACTAATTTGACTTAAAGCTGTTGCTCCACCCGCAATCAAATGATTTCCAAAATATTCAGCTTTCCCAATGCTGTAAAATAGGGAAATATTGTAGATATGGGGATATGGACGAGCTCTATATACATGTAATTAAAAGTTTAAAATTAAATTGGCGCCTTTTTACTGGCTTGAAACCTGGGCATACGCGCCAGTTTCTTAAAACGATTATCCAATGGAAACGAGTGAACAATGGATTCCAAATTGACTTCATTATACTGGGCGGGGTTATTCCTCACATTCAGCTAACCAGAGGACTGGTTGATATAGCCTGTCCTATTGAGCCTCTTGCGGTCTTTTCATTGGTCTACTTATAGTTGAGGTAATCAACCTAACTAGGAACCAATTTACGAAATTGTGTGTTCTGTTATTTTTATAGAAAATCAGGCATTCTTACTTTTTATTGTACCAATTTATTTATATATTTATTTATTTAATTATTATTATTATTATTAATTTTAAGAAAACTATACACGCACGCACGCACGCACGCACACACACACTACATATTTACTTCCAGTTACAAGATTAAATAATAGATTATCCGATTAAATCGATTATTTTCCAGACATTGTAATTGGTTATTTATTTCCATAATCAAACAGCTCTATCAGGGCCTATAGCTAAAACTGGATTCCTCCATTCTGATGATGTGAATAATTGACTGTTGTATCTTATTCGCAGAGAGATTCAGTTGCTTCGACGCTTGCATCATAAGAATGTCATAGGACTGGTAGAGGTGCTCTATAATGATGAGAAACAGAAGATGTATCCTTGAATAGATCTAGCTGTACATGGTTCATACACAAGCACATGTCTAGAAAATATGGAAATAAAATACATGCTATAAAACACTTATTTAGAACTAGGCCGTAACCATTGAATTTGTTCAAGAAAATTTAAATTTTCTCATAGAAAATTTTCAATTGCAGACCAAGCGAAGACTATTTTTGAAAATTTACCACTGGTATGACTAGCTCGCTTATCGAGCCTGTCATTCCAATGGTAAATTAAAAAAAATCTCTTGGTCATGGACATTTCTCAAGACCACTGCAGAAGGCATTTTTGACTGATACATACATATACATGTATCAGTGTTAAAGGCATTAAAAACTACAGTTATGGAAAAGTCTACATTTTCTGATAACGGTTTGGGAAAAGTATGGGAAATTGACAAATTTGTCACGTGTGATTCTCATTTGTAAAATAATTTAGATAATATTCAGAATATTAAAGATCATGACTATTAATTCTACCCTTTTTCTACAATGCTTGCAGTTTTGAAATTGTCACTGAGTAGCAGCTTCACAAAATGGGCCTGGAAATTGATAAATTAGATCTGGAAAAGATATGGAATAAGTATTGAATTTCATTCTCCCGAAGGTGTAGGAAGTATGAATCTAGCTTTTTGTACAATGGCTACATGTACAGGGCATAACTTAGAATGTGATATTTGCATAGCATGTATTGCTATGCAAAATATAAATTGTATAGCTATCGGCAAAAATATATAGCAATCAACTCTTTCACCGATAAATTCCCTGTATCTCAATCTTAGAGCAAACAAATAGGAAAGCTGTTGAATATTTTGAAATTAATATAACTGGAAGCCATTGCTGCCTAATCCCTGTATCTCAATCCCAGAGCAAACAAACAGGAAAGCTGTTGAATATTTTGAAATTAATATGACTGGAAACCATTGCTGCTAGGCAGCAATGGCTTCCAGTCATATTAATTTCAAAATATTCAACAAAATGTATACATTGTAAAGAATGTACTTTTTCAGGGAGTTCTTGTTAAAAGAGTTAATGATAGAATTTTGAAAATCAATGATAAATTGCAATCGTGTACAAATTTGCATAGCAGATACAGCTATGTATGTTGCAGAATGTATAGCATTAGCAACTGCTTAAATACGTGTAGCAAATTGAGATGCGATAGCAGATAAATTATGCCCTGCTGTATGCAGTAAATACCTGGTAATACATGAAAATACATTGGGAATTATTCTAGTAACATTCGATTAAAGATATAGTAGATGCGCGTAACCCTTTAATGGTCAAATTTGGTCAAGAAAATTTAAATATCTGCCTATTGAATATCCATTTACAAGCAAGCCAAAAGATACAATTTAAAAAATTTGTTACTGGAATGACTGGTTCGGTTATTGAGCCAGTCATTTCAGTGATAAATTGGCAAAAATTGCATTCTCTTGGCCTGTAAATGGACATTGCACAAGACTATAACAATAACGGAGGCCGGTTTTGGCCGGCATGACCATTAAAGGGTTAGACATTCAATGTGTGAAACTGTATGCATCTAAAATGAAACTAGATCTTACTGCAGACGTACAGTATGTCTCATACATGTATCTAATCTTGTTAAAACATAGTCCTATATGTTTTTGCATTAAACGTGTTATCTATATATGCGCATGGTCCTTAACACTGCCTAGGTACATGGTGATGGAATATTGTGTTGGAGTTCTTCAGGAAATGCTTGAGAATGCGCCGGAGAAAAAACTGCCAGACTGGCAAACACACAGGTATGTAATCAGTCTGGCAAGCACACAGGTATTGATAACACACAGGTATGTGTCATCAGACTGACAAACTCACAGCTATGTCTCATCAGACTGACAAACACACAGGTATATAATCAGACTGACAAACACACAGGTATGTAATCAGACTGACAAACTCACAGCTATGTCTCATCAGACTGACAAACACACAGGTATGTAATCTGACTAACAAACACACAGGTATGTAATCAGTGAGGAAAACAAATGTAGGTATTGATAATATACAGGTATGTCTCATCAGACTGGCAAACACACAGGTATGCAATCAGACTAACAAACTAACATGGTATGTAATCAGACTGACACACACAGGTATGTAATCAGACTGACAAACTCACATGGTATGTAATCAGACTGACAAACTCACATGGTATGTAATCAGACTGACAAACTCACAGGTATGTCTCATCAGACTGACAAACACACAGGTATGTAATCAGACTGACAAACTCACATGGTATGTAATCAGACTGACAAACTAACATGGTATGTAATCAGACTGACAAACTCACAGGTATGTCTCATCAGACTGACAAACACACAGGTATGTAATCAGACTGACAAACACAAAGGTATGTCTCATCAGACTGACAAACTCACAGGTATGTCTCATCAGACTGACAAACTGACAGGTGTGTGACAAACCTACAGGTATGTCTCATCAGACTGACAAACTCACAGGTATGTCTCATCAGACTGACAAACACACGGGTATGTAATCAGACTGACAAACTCACATGGTATGTAATCAGACTGACAAACTAACATGGTATGTAATCAGACTGACAAATTCACAGGTATGTCTCATCAGACTGACAAACACACAGGTATGTAATCAGACTGACAAACACACAGGTATGTCTCATCAGACTGACAAACACACAGGTATGTAATCAGTCTGGCAAACACATGTAGGTATTGATAACACACAGGTATGTCTCATCAGACTGACAAACACAGGTATGTCTCATCCGACTGACAAACACACAGGTATGTCTCATCAGGCTGACAAACACACAGGTATGTAATCAGTCTGGCAAACACATGTAGGTATTGATAACACACAGGTATGTCTCATCAGACTGACACACACAGGTATGTAATCAGACTGACAAACACAAAGGTATGTCTCATCAGACTGACAAACTCACAGGTATGTCTCATCAGACTGACAAACTGACAGGTGTGTGACAAACCTACAGGTATGTCTCATCAGACTGACAAACTCACAGGTATGTCTCATCAGACTGACAAACACACGGGTATGTAATCAGACTGACAAACTCACATGGTATGTAATCAGACTGACAAACTAACATGGTATGTAATCAGACTGACAAACTCACAGGTATGTCTCATCAGACTGACAAACACACAGGTATGTAATCAGACTGGCAATCACAGAGGTATGTCTCATTAGACTGACAAACGCACAGGTATGTCTCATCAGACTGACAAACACAGACCTGTCGCATCAGACTGGCAAATATACAGGTATGTCTCATCAGACTGACAAACACACAGGTATGTAATCAGACTGACAACTTCACAGGTATGTCTCATCAGACTGACAACTTCACAGGTATGTCTCATCAGACTGACAAACGCACAGGTATGTCTCATCAGGCTGACAAATTCACAGGTATGTCTCATCAGATTGACAAATTCACAGGTATGTCTCATCAGACTGACAAACGCACAGGTATGTCTCATCAGGCTGACAAATTCACAGGTATGTCTTATCAGATTGACAAACACACAGGTATGTCTCATCAGACTGACAAACTCACAGGTATGTCTCATCAGACTGACAAATTCACAGGTATGTCTCATCAGACTGACAAACACACAGGTATGTAATCAGACTGACAAACACACAGGTATGTCTCATCAGACTGACAAACACACAGGTATGTAATCAGTCTGGCAAACACATGTAGGTATTGATAACACACAGGTATGTCTCATCAGACTGACAAACACAGGTATGTCTCATCCGACTGACAAACACACAGGTATGTCTCATCAGGCTGACAAACACACAGGTATGTAATCAGTCTGGCAAACACATGTAGGTATTGATAACACACAGGTATGTCTCATCAGACTGACACACACAGGTATGTCTCATCCGACTGACAAACACACAGGTATGTCTCATCAGATTGACAAACACACAGGTATGTCTCATCAGACTGACAAACACATAGGTATGTCTCATCAGACTGACAAACACACAGGTATGTCTCATCAGACTGACAAACACACAGGTATGTAATCAG
Organism: Chaetoderma sp. LZ-2023a; assembly: GCA_034401795.1. Taxonomy (NCBI): domain Eukaryota; kingdom Metazoa; phylum Mollusca; class Caudofoveata; order Chaetodermatida; family Chaetodermatidae; genus Chaetoderma; species Chaetoderma sp. LZ-2023a. The sequence goes on along the minus strand of CM067369.1, from coordinate 250,197,715 downwards.
ACTGACAAATACATGGGTATGTCTCATCAGACTGACAAACACACGGGTATGTCTCATCAGACTGTCAACTCACAGGTATGTCTTATCAGACTGACAAACTCACAGGTATCTAATCAGACTGACAAACACACAGGTATGTCTCATCAGATTGACAAACACAGGTATGTCTCATCAGACTGACAAACACACAGGTATGTCTCATCAGACTGATAAACACACAGGTATGTCTCATCAGACTGACAAACACACAGGTATATCTCATCAGACTGACAAACACACAGGTATGTCTCCTCAGACTGACAAACACACAGTTATTACTACATTACAACCTACCTACCTCCTTGCATTACTATTGCTCTTTCCTTCTCTGAAGGGAAGCGTAGTAGGATGAATTTTTTACAACCAATGTTTGCTGGGTATTGTGGTTACAGAGTGACTGAAGCCTTCTTCAGGAATCTCCATATTCTCTCTAATGATAAGATACATAGTACATGTAATTCGCTTGAATGCTATGTCTCAGTATGAGGCAAGAAGAGGGTTAATCCAATACCCATAGCCACTGAGTAGGTCATAAGCACAATGACAACCTCCTTGGCTGATAGCTATCACATGACCTTGTTATAGTAACCGAGACTTCATTCCTTTTCCTACTCTATGAACGCAGCCAATTTAAAAGTTATTTATAACTTGTTAAAATCGATGTGGATTATTGTAAAGTGAAGCAACGATCATCGAGATGTCGGATAAAAGAAAGAAACCGCCCGAGATCAGTAGTTGTAGGTCCTGGCGTTTTAATAATGATTTTTTGATCATTTCTAATTTTGTGCTAAGCGCGTTACCAGTTTTGGTTACTTGCGTCCTGAGTGTATAGACATTTGAGTTGTCTATTTGTGTGTCTTTTTAACCAGTAGGTTGTAGAGCTATTGATTTGACATGCTTGTATGGTTTTGAGCATGAATTTATGATTATCTCGATAACATACTCTCTCAAAGAAACTATAATAATTTTCAAATTTGAGATCGGTACGGTCTCTATTTACAAATCTTGGGATTAGCGCTGGCTAATCCCGAGTCGTATTTGGAGCTTTACTCTATTGGATCTTGCTGTGTTTACGATTCAGATTTGGGAAACTCCGAAGAGGTCCAAGGAGAAGAATAAAGAAAAGAATGTGAACCATTCAATTAGATGTTCTAATAGCAGGTGCCATAGATTTATTAATTCGGACCACTCTGGACATGTTTCAGTGCACCACAAAGAATGGAAAGAACAAAAGCATGAAGACTCGGTTTTCGCCTCGTTCAGAAACCAGTCATATCGCTCCAGGATTCTTCTTCATCTTCAGTATACATTCCGCAGCCTGCGCCCTTGCAGACCGATGAAGGTCTCGGGCCTAATCAGGTTATAAGTCGGTCCGGTCTGTCACTACTACGTCTTCACTGGCTGGGCTGAAGGATTTTCCGACCAGAGTGGTCCAGGTCATTGCACAGCCACTGTCCTCTACAAAGCCAGTTTTATCTACTTATTCTATATCTGCTGTTACTCCAGCTAGACTTCCAGCCCCGTCTCGGTTTTTTCCCCCGCCCTGGGTCTGGACGTTGACCAGTTTATGTTACCGATTTCATCCTTGGGTCCAGACCCAGATTTTTGTCTGGGTCCGGCCATTCGGGATACTTCCGGTTCTGTTTTCTTGCCGGCTCCGATCCACCCCCCACCCCGGGTCTCTCCCGGGTACGGGTCCAGGTCCTCTCTTCTCCTTCGATCAATACTCACCATTCTGTTACTTCTGATATACAGCTGGCCTTGACAGCGGCTCTAGGATTATAGACTTAGAAAGCTTTACCGACTCCTGGGAACCGGGTACTCGGCTCCCAACTGCCGAGTACCCGTTTACCATAGAGCTCATTCTTGTTTGCATAGCAACAAGAGCAATACATGCTTTCTGCATTGAGGATTTTAGTGTTTTTTGTGAAAGAAAATCTAAGTCTTTAATCTGTGATAGTTTGTGTGTTCGTGAAAGGATTAACTAAAGGATACTATGGAGAATACCACCGAAGATAACCAGGTTGTATCGTTCTTTATTATCCATAGTTAAAAGACTTAGGTCTCTAAATTTCGCTGTGTCGCATGTTCCAATTTCTGATCCCATAGAATCTGGGACGTGTGCTAACAACGATATATGCCAGACGATCGCCTTCTTTAACCCCCAACAGGCGATCGGCAGATATGAAAATAGGTGTTATGCTACGGTATTTCTAACACGAATATCGGCTGACGTCGTTCTCCGTAGGATCCGAGCGGGTGACGTCACACCCGGTCGCTCGGATGTTTATGTGAAAAATTTTTCATTAATTCGTGCATCTTGTTCTGGGTGCTGCGTACTAAAAATGGTACCGGAAACTTTAGAATGATCAAGTTTACGTGCGATCACGATCGGTTTGCAATGATCGGTGGTTTCAAAATTCTTGAGTAGATGCGTGGTCTGCGGTTTTACCGTGTGATACAGCAGTTTGTTATACATTTTGTTGTTTTCTTCACATATCGTGCTGCTTTCGTTAGGAGTATAATTTATATTGATTAGTAAATATACCCCGAATGCTATGCGATATGATTCCTGGAGCCGTTACACATCCTGGAGGATCTATTATGGGTGTGTTTAATGCCCGCCTCGTTCTTGTCGTCATAGTCAATGCGATCGTTGTTGTAACGTGGCGGGGTGGGGTGCGGGAGGGTTACAGTTAATTTATGAGTCAAATTATTTGAAAATTAATTGTCTGCCTTCCATCCGGGTCTCGTTCCGCTTGTTTATTGTAGGTTTGTGCTTATGTTATAGGCCAAGCCAGCCCCGCAAACATGTGACGAATGCCATAAGTTTTTCCGTGTCGTGTTCAAGGACCATGTCTGTTTTAGGTGTTCCCTGTGTAATATTGATCATAGGTGTAATGTTTGTGCAGTGTGGTCCGTTGAGATGATGGTTAAGTTCCTTGCCAGAAGGACTTGGCTGGGTCTGACGCGGGGTCAGGCGGTCCGAGAGTAAATCGTGGAGCGCCCGGTTCGGCCGGTGGGGGTGCTCCACGTCCCCAGCTGGAGGTGGCGGAGATGGCACCGCCGGCGTGGTTTGGTCCGGCTGTGCAGGGTTTTTCTGCATAGCGTTCTGCCCACGCTGGTGTCGTCCCTGCTACCAAAGGTTGGAGGGCAGTTTCTCCCCATGCCTGGTACGGATCCTGTCCTCGGACAGGATTCTGGACTGGTTACCGAGGGAGCCGTCTCGTACGGCCCCCTGGCAGTCCCGTCTGGCTTCGGCCAGACGAAGCCAGACGGGTTTCTGTTTCTCTGCGGCCACCTCCGGGTGGTCCAGTAGCGGTGGCCGGTCCGTCAGGTGTGGGAGCCGTCCGCCAGGACGGTTCCACGGTTGACTCGTCTAGTGACGACTCTTCGGAGACGAGGAGGAGAGGTTGCTGCGGCCCGTGAAGCCGCAGGTGGAGAATATGGAGGTTGATTCCGTCCTGGTCGGAACCGGCCTCCATTTGTCTGGTTTGGCGCAAGCCAGGTCAGCGGCTCCGCCTGTGGCTGAGGCAAATCCGTTACCGTGCACCGGTTCCGTGCGGCTTGGTTTGGCACCAGCCGTCACGGGAACGGGTGTGCCGGGCCGGGCGTGGTACTCACCTATCTCGCCTGGTCCGGCAGTCGGACGTGGGGTGCCGTTGGCGCCTGTGTCCGGCTATGGTTCCGCGACTGCTACGGGTCCGTACGGTTTTCCGTGCGGACCTACCCCATGGACCGGAGTGTTTCATGGGGTGGCGGCGGAACCGTGTGGTAACGGAGTGCCTGGCGTGTCAGCCGTGGCTCCTTGCCGGGAGGCCGTGGCTGGCAGACCCGTGAGCACGTCAACGGGTGAGGTGTTTGCGGGGGTGTCTTCATCGGAGGTAGATTGGTCAGATGCTCTGGCGTGGCTAGCCAGGGTTGACCCGTCTGTGGTTTCGGCCACGGCCGATGAAGATGCGCCCCGTGCGTCGATTAGGACGGGGATTTTGCCCGCGGCCCGGATCCAGTCAGTGGGACTGGATCCACGGTTCATAGATTTGTTGGATGCTATTTATAGCAAACAACTAATGACCAAGGGTCAGCTCCCTGCGGCCTCCAGGGAGGTGTGGGCAAGATGTCGTATTCCGCGGGGTGAATACGACAGGTATGGTGTAGTCCCGTCGGTCACGGAGGATGACCGATGGGTACTGGGAGTCCAGAGTGCCGGGTCGGGTGGCCCCGGTCCGGCACTAGTGGATAAGTCCCAGGTACACCAGGAAGAAGTCCTGTCCCTATGCGATGATGGTGTGAGGGCAGCGATGAGCGCTGTCAATCACTCTTATCGTCTCCTTCAGTCGGTGTGGGCTGAAGCGGGGGCAGGCCACCCTGTGCCACCTGTGGCGCTTTCATGTGTTAATGACGGCTTGGTGCTGTCAATGGACGCATTGGCAAGGGTGCAAGCGCGAGTGACGAAGTCCAGGAGGCAAATGGTCATTGACCATATGCGTCCGGCTATGGCAGTCAGGGAGCGTCTTCTTGGGATGCCCCTGACAGGGCCTAGCATCTTTGGTGGCCAAGCGCGGGCCATCTTAGAGGAGCTAGTGCGGCAAGCGCATGCACTAGGGGCTGTGGGGAAACCGCTAACGGGACAGCCTTCAAAGAAGCAGAAGAAGCATAAGAGCAAGGCGAAAGACAGGCCTGTTGCGACTTCTGCTTCAGCTGGGTTCTCGGAGCCGCCACCGGCGAAGAAGCCCAGGAAGGTTGTAGAGGCGCCTACCCTCCCCAATGTTGCTCCTGACCACCCTAGAGGTGGCAAGGGGAAGGGTAAGGCCTCAAAGGGCGGACAGAAGGGGCCGAAGCGTACCTGAGGGTACGCAAGCTCCCTTCATATCCGCCTGGACCGCGCCTGTGCGACAGGAACAGCGGTGCCAGTTATACCCGTCGTGCCTAGAACGAAATGGTTCTCACTCTCTCTCGGTAAGAAAGAGGGGGGGGGGGGGGGGCGGACTGCGAGCCGGACAACCCCGTTAGACGTCGAGGCATCTATGGTGGGTGGAAGGCTCATGCGTTTCGTCGAGGCCTGGCGAGGTGTGACGTCAGACAGTCTGGTCCTGGGATGGTTATCCCAGGGTTACATGCCGGAGTGGTGGGACTTTCCACCACAAAATCTGTCTTTGGCACCTGTCTGAACACCCGTACCAAGGGAGCCAGACAAGTTAGAAGCCGTTCAAAAGGAAGTGTCGAGTTTGCTTCTGAAGGGAGCAATAAAACCAGCAAACCGGAACACTCCAGGCTTCTATTCAAACATGTTCCTTGTCCCCAAGAGCACAGGGGGATGGAGACCCATACTCAATCTCAGGCCATTAAATTGGTTTATCCATACGCCTCGGTTCCAGATGGAAACGCCGAGGTCGGTAATGGCGGGATTGAGGAAAGGAATGTGGTGTGTATCGATCGATCTGAAAGATGCATATTTCCACATTCCGATGAATCGGAGTTGGCACAGGTTTCTGAGATTTGCGTTTCAGAATCAAGTATGGGAGTTTACAGTTCTCCCATTTGGCCTGTCGACAGCTCCGAGGGTTTTCACAAGAGTGGTCCTTGCGGTGACAGCGTTTCTCAGAAAAGAGAACGTGGCGCTACACACCTACATAGACGACTGGCTGCTCAAGGCAGACTCGGCAGCCAGGTTGAACGTGGATACTGCTCTGACTCTGAAGTTACTTTCAGATCTAGGCTGGATAGTCAACGAGGAGAAATCCGAGTTGACGCCCACTCAACATTTCGTTTATTTGGGGATGCGATTCGACCTCGAGGAGGGCAGGGTTTACCCGTCAGAGCCCAGAGTGGTGTCTCTGTTAGCCATCCTCAGGAGTTTTCGAGTGGGAAACCACATTCAGGCGAGGCGGTTCCTTCAGATGCTGGGCATGATGGTCTCCATGGAGCAGGTTATCCCGTACGCTGCTCTAATGCGAAGACCTATCCAGTTGTATCTGATGTCTCTGTGGAAACAGAGAACAGAACCCCTGTCAAAACTGGTGCCAGTTTTGGAGCCGATAATATCGCATCTTCTATGGTGGAAACTGCGTCAGAATCTCCTAATAGGGGTTTCGCTGCACCTACCCCACCCCCAGCTGTCCGTCTACACGGATGCATCGCTGGAGGGGTGGGGTGCCTGCCTGGGAGAACACCAGGTCTCGGGCACATGGGCTCTCCCGGAGAGTCAGCTGCATATCAATCTGTTGGAAATGATGGCAGTGGAACTGGCGTTGGAAGAGTTCCTTCCGATGATCAGGGGCAAGGTGATATTGATACGGTCGGACAATTCGACAGTAGTATCATATATAAATCGCCACGGCGGGACCAGGTCGCCCACTCTGTGCATCAGGGTGTGGCACTTGATTCAATGGTGCAGGAATTACTCGGTTGTTTTGAAAGCAGCTCATATTCCTGGCCGATTGAACATTCTGGCGGATGCTTTGTCTCGCAGACAGAGAATCCTGCCAACAGAATGGTCCCTCAACCCTCCAGTTCTGCGACGGATCTTCGAGCATTGGGGCAAACCCAACGTGGACTTGTTCGCCACAAAGGAAAATGCTCAAATCATGACATATGTCTCGCCGATTCCAGATCCAAATGCCGTCGATACAGACGCTCTGGCGATAAGCTGGAGAGGGATGCACGCTTATGCGTACCCACCCACCATTCTTCTACCGAAGGTATTGGTGAAGGTCAGGGAGGAACCGTGTCTGGTCCTGCTAATAGCGCCGTATTGGCCGAGCAGGGCGTGGTTCACGGATCTTCTAGATCTGCTGGTGGAAAATCCTGTGCAGTTGCCCGAGATTCCGAACATAATCTCCCAGGCCAAGGGACGCTTCCTACACGAGCGTCCCGAAATGTTAAAATTGACTGCGTGGATGTTATCAAACAACGTTCCATGTCGGAAGGCTTTTCTCGACAGGCTGCTGATTTCATCGCGGCTGCGAGAAGGAGGTCAACCTTCAAGTCATATAACAACAAGGTTAACAGATTGGCAGACTGGTGTGAAGAAAAGGGTATTGATACCTTTCAATCCACGATCAGCAAATAGCAGACTTTCTCTATGAGCTGTTCTTTTGAGGACTAGCTCCCGTCACAGTTGCTGGATACAAGTCAGCTTTGGCATCAGTTATCCCTTGTCAAGCCAACAGGGATAGTCCAGAGGTGGCCCAGTTAAATGTGATGTTGAAGGGAATGAGCAATCTCCGACCGAGACAACCGGTAGTCATTCCATCCTGGAGTCTATCTTTAGTGCTTAATGTACTGGCCAAGCACCCTTTCGAACCGTTGCGTTCGGCTAGTCTAAAGCATTTGACTCTAAAGGCGGTCTTTCTATTGGCAGCTTCCTCAGCTAGAAGGCACAGTGAGATCCATGCGCTTTCGGCAGAGAGGAACCGATTTATTGTTTCTGGAGAAGGTCTGCGTCTTCTGCCAAGAGCAGAGGTTATGTCAAAGAACCAATCTTTGAGATATCCCGGCAAACCGATCATTATACCGAAGTTAACTAGGTTTGATCGTGATGCCAGTGTCTGGTGCCCGGTCCGTGCTTTGACTAAGTACAAGAAACGGACTGACTCGTTACGGTCGAACGATAGACATCTGTGGATCTGCCATAAAAAGTCTTATGGCGCCGCATCCATGGATACTATCTCTCGTTGGGTGGTCGAACGCATTCAGACTACTCACGAGATGGTGACTGGGCACCAGGTGCAAGGAGTAAGGGCACACAATGTCATAGGAATAGCCGCCTCGACCGCCCTTTACAATGGTGTTCCGTTATAAGACATCATGGCCGTTGCACAATGGCACTGTGAGTCCTCATTCACGGATTACTATATGAGGGATGTGTCAGACTCAGCCAATCCACTCACTTTAACTGTTTTGAAACGATAGTTAGTGACCACACTGCTTTTCACCCTTTTCTCACTTTGGTAAGAAAAGAACCTAAAGCAGGCATGGTCAGGCGAGAGGATGTCAACCAGATTGTGTCACCGATGGCCGAACCGGTGAATGGTTGGAGGCGGTACGTCTGAAGTCCAATTATCATAAGGTAATTCAATAAGTGAGAGTTTTTTGTATTATGTATATGTATCATGTTCATTCATCTTATATATTCATGCTCATTCCCAGGCTAATACATGGAATATGCAGGGAGTAGTTAACCCTCTTGGCATATTTGTGTTTTCAGGCGAGATACATGTTCGTTAGTTCTCTCCCTTTTCTTAGTAGGAAAAAGGGGGGGGGGGCTGTGACGCGAATGTGATTCGGTTCCGTGAACTTGACGGTCCTTTTAGGTCTCCGTTGGTCAAGTTTGAAGTCTAAAATCTTTCTCCAAGGGGCAAAATTAGCATTTATGGCTTGCCCCTTCCCACCAGGTTACTGATCAAATCTGGTGTATATCAGAAGTAACAGAATGGTGAGTATTGATCGAAGGAGAATGCAGGAAATGTCAATTTCCCTTTCTCCGAGATCTAACAATACTCACCATTCTGTTACGGATCCAGCCTCCCAGCCCCACGGAGGCAAGCCATAGTTTTCTCTTGTTTGGTGGCTATGCAAACAAATGAGCTCTATGGTAAACGGGTACTCGGCAGTTGGGAGCCGAGTACCCGGTTCCCAGGAGTCGGTAAAGCTTTCTAAGTCTATAATCCTAGAGCCGCTGTCAAGGCCAGCTGTATATCAGAAGTAACAGAATGGTGAGTATTGTTAGATCTCGGAGAAAGGGAAATTGACATTTCCTGCATTCTCTGGTCATTTCCCGGCCCAAGTCGGGACCGGTCATTCCGGTGTGTCAGAATTATATTTTTATTTTTTCTCCCAGTTTTCCCGGCTCGAGTCAGGACCAGTCATTCCGGCATGTCAAAATCAAATCAAAATTAGAAAATTTCTTCCGCTATTTTTGACATTTTTTCTCATGTTTCCCCCGGTCCTGAATGGCCTAAGATTTGGGACCGGGTTTAGTGGAACCACGCCCTGGTCCCTTTTTTGGACCCAGGTTCGGCTCTTCTGTGGATAGGGTTTTGGTCCTTCTATCATCTTTTTTGTTTCGAATTTTACTCTTTCTTAGCTAGATAAGTTACATGTACCTCTTTTTTCAATGGGATCTTTTTTCACCTTATTACATATGTGCATATCATTATCTTATCTAGCAGTAGTCTCATGCAATATCTTGGTAGTTCAGGCTTCTTTCTCCACCCTTTCTGCGTGTTATCTCTCCTTGCATTCTCACAATTTAAGTTATAGTAATTTTTATTCATTCTCAACCTGTTGTTCTCGCACTCTATCCTATCTGTCAGATTACTGCGCAATTCTAATTAGCTGTTTTGGTCATTTTTTCATCCCGAGTTAGAGGCACAGTTCTATTCGGGCCGTTCATCTTTTCGTATAGTACACCTACCTTCTATGTTGGCAGGTTGACATACTTACTTTCATAACTTTAGGAGAATTTACATGTCATTCTATTTTTATCATGAATATTTTGTTCTTTTAAGGCTATTCTTCCCTATTTATCACCCTTTTATCTTAAAAATATTCATTTCCTAAAAGTCAGATTAGATTTGCTCTCATGGTATTTTGTGATTTTCTTTAAACTAATTTTTTTTGCTGTATTTCGTCATTCTTTAGTAGCTGTCAGTATTATTGTCAACACTCCCAGTCTATTCATCCTAGTCTCATTTCGTCTCAGCAACATTATCGCTTTTTTCTCTTCTATTTCTTCAGGGCTATTTTCTTATTTTTAGCTAAAACTTTTTATTTAGAGTCATGTTCTTTCCCACCAGTTCGGGATTGGTTATTTTGGGCTCGAAATTTATCCTTTTTCATTCCCTTCTTATCTACTTCCGGTAGCTGTCAGATTGTCATCATTGTTCCTGTGACTTTTTAGATAGGTCATTGACAATTCGCCCCGTATATATTTCGTTCCCTTTTGGTTTACAAGTTTTTCTTTTGGTTATTATATAGATCCTATACATAGATCAGTTTATTTTAGCCAATTCTGGCTATAGCTGGACTCTCACCCCTCCCATAGGTTTACTATGGGATTTCTATCTGTCACTAAATCTACATGTGGTTAAAACACTTTAAATAAATTTATCTAATGTTTCAATGTCTACAACTTTTAATAAGTACGGCAATACTTCTATGATGCTTATTTCTCCATATGAAGATAGTGGCAGAGATTGAATAGCAGAAATCAATGGCCATACTTCTATGATGCTTATTTCTCCATATGAAGATAGTGGCAGAGATTGAATAGCAGAAATCAATGGCCATACTTCTATGATGCTTATTTCTCCATACGAAGATAGTGGCAGAGATTGAATAGCAGAAATCAACGGCCATACTTCTATGATGCTTATTTCTCCATACGAAGATAGTGGTAGAGATTGAATAGTAGAAATCAACGGCCATACTTCTATGATGCTTATTTCTCCATACGAAGATAGTGGTAGAGATTGAATAGTAGAAATCAATGCAAGTTACCTCTCTCAGGAATGGGTTAGAATAAGGATATAGCTCTTATAACTAAGATACATCGCCTTTCACTCGATTCAAGAAACATTACTTTCTAATAGTATAAATGGATGTTTGGAAGTCTTTATCTGATCTCATTGTAACATCCTATATTATTTAAATAGACTCTTGAACATTTTGATTCTGAGATAACTCAAGAAATATCTTAACTATCAACATCCTAACTATTATCAGCCTAGCCCTAATTGGAATATTGAGACTTTTGAGCCTTTATTCTTCATTTATAGCTTTCTTTATTCAGATATTAGGTATCATACTAGTGTATCTTCCATTGGTAGGCTTCTTATCTCCTCGTTATTAGGTGTTCTTAATTTATTTTATTGTGTTATGGTGTATAACTGATGTGCACACTTCATTTTGTAATCAGGATCGATTTATAATTATCCTTAAGGGGGGGGGGGGGGGGAGCTTTCCATATTTGTCTTACTGGTTGCAAAGTTTGCTTTTTTATACTTAATATCTTTTTATGGAAAGGTTCCTCTGGTCTGTGTTTTTACCCACCTGGAGGTCTCTTGCGACCTCTCAGGGGAAGTTATTGCCCTACCTCCCAATGTGCAGATACTGGTATCCACAATTCAACCTCTCATGGTAGGCCAGTTAGTTTCGGCCAGCTCTTTCCTCAGATTCATAGGCTTCATGGTTTAGGTGTAGAAAGTGATTCCTTGGGCTCCTCGGGTGAAAAGACCCTTACAGTTCTATCTTATGACCCACTGGAATCAGTCTATAGATTTCTGAATCATTGGATTCTCATCAATTTCAACTCATGAACCATTGCCGGTTTTGGAAAGTCAGTCAATCCCTGTAATTTGGGGTCCCTCTTCATCCACCATCTCCCCAGGCCATCTTTTTCATGAATACATCCCTGCAAGGAGAAGATTTCAGGATCCTGGTCCCTCACAGAATCTTCCTTTCATGTCAACCTTTTAGAACTGTGGGTGGTTTTTCCATGCCCTAGTTCATTGGGAACCCCTGATTCTCTGTCTTTCAATCTTTATCCGATCAGACATTTCACGGTAGTCTTATTCTTCTATCATCAGAGTGGGGGTGGGTTGGTCCAGGTTGGTCTATATCTGTCGAGAGTCACTGATCATTCTTCACTGGTACATGTCCCGCAGCTTTCTCTCTCAGGGGAAGTTATTCTCCTCCCTTCCCAATGTCCAGACGTTGATGTCCACAATTCAGGCTCTCAAGGTAGACCAATTAGTTACAGCCAGATCCTTTCTCAGAATCATAGGCCTCATGGTTTCAGTAGAAAAAGTGGTTCCTTGGGTTCCTTTGATGAGAAGACCCTTCCAGTTTTATCTTATGGCCCATTGGAATCAGTCTCTAGATTCTCTGGATCTTCCAATTCTCATCAAATTCTCTCATGACTCATTGCCGGTTTTGGAAAGACTGTCAGTCCCTTTTATTAGGGGTTCCTCTACATCTTCCAACCCTTCAGGCAGTTATCTTCACAGATGCATCCCTGGAGGGGTGGGGAGCCATTTGGGATTCCAGGTAGATTTCAGGAACCTGGTCCCTCACAGAATCTTTCTACCCTGTCAACCTTTTAGAACTGTGGGGTGTTTTCCATGCCCCAGTTCATTGGGAACCCTTGATTCTCCGTATGTCAATTCTTATCAGATCAGACAATTTCACAGTGGTCTCGTTCATCAATCATCAAGGAGGGACCAGGTCGGTCTCTCTATCGAGAGTCCATGATCGTGCTTCAGTGGTGCAAGTCCCACAAGATTTCTCTTCGAGCATCTGGCCGACCGGTTATCTCACCCTTCCAGGATCCCAGAAACAGAATGGAAGTTGAATGAGGTAGTAGCCCAGGCGATTTTTCTTCAGTTCGGTCGTCCCCACATAAACTTGTTTGCTACCCTCAAGAACAGAAAGATATCCACCATCATATCTCCCTTTCCAGAACCCATGGCTCTTTCAGTAGATGCTCTAGCTCAGTCTTGGGACAACATGTTCGCTTACGCCTTTCCCCCGACGATTCTCATTCCTCTGGTTCTCAGAAAGATCAGACAACATTGTTGTGTAGTCCTATTGATAGCTCCGTTTTGGCCGACAAAATCATGGTTTCCGGATCTCCTGGATCTTCTTGTAGATCTCCCTCTGCTTCTTCCTGGGTCCCACAATCTATTGTCCCAGAACAGAGGCAGGATTCTTCATCAAAATCCAGAAATCTTTCGCCTCTCAGTCGGGAAGTTGTCGAGCTGCCCCCTTCTTCATCAGTCTTTTCAGTCAGATCTCAAGAACTTTTGGAGAAATCTCTCCGATCTTCCACTCGAAACATTTATAAAGCTCGATTTGAGTTTTTCAAAAAATGGTGCTCAGACCATTCTATCCTGCCCTCTGAGGCCTCTGTAACTCAAGTCACTGGTTTTCTGGTTTTCCTCTTTAACCAGAAGAAACTTTCAGTTAACACTCAGATCCTATCGTTTTGGTCTGAACTCCTTTGTTCATTGTGTTATTGATCCATCAGTACAAGTTCAGATACATTTTCATGACCTAATTAGAGGTATGGGTAATTCTCGACCCCCCCCCCCCCCCCCCCCCTTTAAGAAACCCCTTCCTACTTGGAACCTTTCACTTGTTCTACAGGTTCTAGCGGGAAAACACTTTGAACCTTTGGTTATAGTTACTGTAGTAGTATTAGTAGTAGTAGTAGTAATGATACGATCATATGGCTCTTCATGGATCTGCTTAAAGCTGGATTGTATTACTGTTTGCTTGAAACATCTTACCCTTTAAGCAGTATTCCTGTTAACAGTAGCTTCAGCCAGCCGTCGTTCTGAAATTCATGCTCTCTGCTGAATTGAATAGGTTTCAGATTACTGGGAATAGTATTATTCTCTATCCGAGGGCAGAATTTCTGTCCAAAACTCAGTCAGTTAAATTCTTGGGTAAACCTATTATAATTCATAAACTTTCTTCCCTTTCAGCAGATGATTCTCTCTGGTGCCAAGTTAGGGCCCTTAATATGTATATGGTTCGCACTGAATCCAAACGATCCGACAATAGACATCTTTGGGTTAGATTTGCTGAAGGTGTGGATCGTCCTGCCTCCTTAACAACTATTTCTCGTTGGATAGTCGATACCATTAAAATTTGCCATAAATTGGCCTCCCCTGGGGACAATGGTATAGTGGGTGTTAAGGCCCATGATGTTAGGGGCCTTGCCACCTCTTGCGCCCTTTTTAATGGATCTTCTCTAGATGACATTATGCAAGTTGATAACTGGAAATGAGAAAATACCTTTATTATTTTCTATCTTAAAGATTTTGGACCCACTTCCTTTTTCTATAAGAACATTCACAAGGTAGCTTCAGGGACCATGACTCGTATTCCTTCTTCATCATCATCATCTTCTCGTCCTTCATCATCTTCATTCGTATAAGAGTTATGTTAGGGGTGAGTGCGAGATCATTAGTTTATCATGCGTGTATTTCACTTCTATCATATCGTCACTTTCATCACCCTTATTTATTCTTCTCCTTTTGCATGATCTTTCTCTTCCTTGTCTTCTTGGGGTCGTTTATGATCCCCCTTCTTATCTTCCCCTTTTTTCTTCTGTTTCTTTCTATTAAAACGCTTTGAGAGTAATTCTGAGGAATTACTGTCTTTATAGTTTCTTCCTCTACTTGTTATTACTAACTTCGTACTTGTCTCTATTTTTACATCAATGTTGAGCAAAATTCGCCTCCCTCCGGGCTTTGTTCAATGTTGAAATCTGTATATGAGCAATAGTGATGCAAGGAGATAGGTTGTAATGTAATAATAATGACCAGACGACCCGGAGGGTCTGGTCTTATGTTTTACTAATTACATATACCTACCTCCTTGCATTACGGCCCATCTCAAGCCTCCCCTCTGTCGAATTTCTTTTGGGGTGTGGGGTGGGGGTGGAGAGAGGTTTGAGGCTTCATTGTAATGGTCATATCTTGTTAGTTTAGTTATGTTCAACATAAGATATTCATTATATCATTCAACCCTTGGGTATACCCGGATATGTCAGAATTTGACATATTTGGGTATTTCTGAAAGAAATTTCCTGTCATATAATGTAGAATATTTAGGTTAGTTTTTAATTTCAGCTTTAGTCAGATATTCAGAGTAGAGTAGTGATACGATCATATGGCTCTTTATGGATCTGCTTAAAGCTGGATTGTATTACTGGATTCGTCAAAGGAATGAAGTCTCGGTTGCTACAACGAGGTCATGTGATAGCTATCACCTAATGAGGTTGTCATTGTGCTTAATGACCTACTCAGTGGCTATGGGTATTGGATTAACCGTCTTCTTGCCTCATACTGAGATATAGTAATTCAAGCGAATTACTATGGATCTCATCATTAGAGAGAGTATGGAGATACCTGAAGAAGCCTTCAGTCACACTGTAACCACAATACCTAGCTAACAATGGCTGTAAAAAATTCATCCTACTATGCTTCCCTTCAGAGAAGGAAAGAGCAATAGTAATCCAAGGAGGTAAGTATATGTAATTAGTAAAACATAAGACCAGACCCTCCGGGTCATCTGGTCGGTATGTCTCATCAGACTGACAAACACACAGGTATGTCTCATCAGACTGACAAACACACATGTATGTCTCATCAGACTGACAAACACACAGTTATGTCTTATCAGACTGACAAACACACAGGTATTGATAACATACAGGTATGTCTCATCAGGCTGACAAACTCACAGGTATGTCTCATCAGACTGACAAACTCACAGGTATGTAATCAGACTGACAAACTCACATACGTGTATGTAATCAGACTGACAAACTCACACGTATGATTCATAAAATGCTATAGCAAACTTTGATCTTACGGTTTCTAGAGTTAACACCTGACACCGATTGCATAAATTGCTTGAGTTCCGGATGCTAGTGAAGCTGTAGCTGCTTGCTTTTATAGCTTCGTCGGGGTGGCTGGTTTCATTACAAATTATCCTAGTTTCCAGGAAATGTTCTAAGATATGCCTCAGGTGTTAATACTGGAAGCCTAAATCTTAATTTACTTAAGCTCAAAGTTTGCTATAAGTTCATCATCTATACTAAAGATTAGAGGCAGGGTAACCAATAATCTATACCACACAATAATGAATTCAAGGATAACATCATCTTCTGTAAGGAATGTGTATCTTACTGAATCCACCAGTTACAATGGACACTATCGGCATAAACCACTCTGATTTGTAGCCTTTTCCGCTAGTACAGCAATGTATTATAAAATGCCTTGGAAATTTACTCAAAATAAGCCTGAAAAATGTCTGAAGTATGAAATTTCCTTCTGCCAAATATGTATGAACCATCAGACCAAAGTATCATGGAGTGACCTGCAGAATTCTGAAAATGGCTGTAGGTGATAAGGTTGCAGGCACCAAAATTTGAAAAAGTTTCGTCCCCTAAAGATGGGTTATCTGATAGTAACCCAATGTACTGGCGTGATTGAGATTACTGTGCACAGTACTCTTTATGGATAAAATCTGTCCTGGATTTTCTTATTCAGGCATGTCGGGTAATCTCCAGAAAGATTGTGTCACTCCTTGCATGATTCACAAATACATGTCTTTGATTGCATACATGTGTTGTATGTTTCTTGTTCAGGTATTTCTGTCAGCTGATAGAGGGACTGGAGTATTTACATTCTCAAGGCATTATTCATAAGGACATCAAACCAGGCAATCTGCTACTCACCACTGATCAGACACTGAAAATCACGGACCTGGGCGTGGCAGAGGTATGATAGTGAACGTAATAAGCCTTTAACACTCATATCCGCCAAAAATGGCTTCAGCACTGGTCTTAAGAAATGTCAATTTGCCATGTTTGCAGACCAAGACAAGGCTATTTTTGAAAATTCACCACAGAAATGACAGGGTCGCCAGTCATTCCAGTAGTAAATTGTCAAAAATAGCCTTCTCTTGGTCTGCAGATGGACATTTTCTATGAGAGAATTCAATGTTCAAGCCAGCCAAAATCAGCTTCTTTAGCCGGGGATAAATAATCTTTAGTGACATATTTGTATGTACATGTAGTTGAATGTACAGCGTCTTTAGACAGTGATAAGTAATCTTTAGTGACATGTTTGTATGTACATGTAGTTGAATGTACAGCTTCTTTAGACGGGGATAAGTAATCTTTAGTGACATGTTTGGATGTACATGTAGTTGAATGTACAGCTTCTTTAGACAGTGATAAGTAATCTATAGTGCCATGTTTGTATGTACATGTAGTTGAATGTACAGCTTCTTTAGACGGGGATAAGTAATCTTTAGTGACATGTTTGGATGTACATGTAGTTGAATGTACAGCTTCTTTAGACGGTAATAAGTAATCTTTAGTGACATGTTTGGATGTACATGTAATTGAATGTACAGTGTCTTTAGACGTGGATAAGTAATCTTTAGTGACATGTTTGTATGTACATGTAGTTGAATGTACAGCTTCTTTAGACGGGGATAAGTAATCTATAGTGACATGTTTTTTGGATGTACATGTAATTGAATGTACAGCGTCTTTAGACGGTAATAAGTAATCTTTAGTGACATGTTTGGATGTACATGTAATTGAATGTACAGTGTCTTTAGACGTGGATAAGTAATCTTTAGTGACATGTTTGTATGTACATGTAGTTGAATGTACAGCTTCTTTAGACGGGGATAAGTAATCTTTAGTGACATGTTTGGATGTACATGTAGTTGAATGTACAGCTTCTTTAGACAGGGATAAGTAATCTTTAGTGACATGTTTGGATGTACATGTAGTTGAATGTACAGCGTCTTTAGACGGGGATAAGTAATCTTTAGTGACATGTTTGGATGTACATGTAGTTGAATGTACAGCTTCTTTAGACAGGGATAAGTAATCTTTAGTGACATGTTTGGATGTACATGTAATTGAATGTACAGTGTCTTTAGACGTGGATAAGTAATCTTTAGTGACATGTTTGTATATACATGTAGTTGAATGTACAGCTTCTTTAGACGGGGATAAGTAATCTTTAGTGACATGTTTGGATGTACATGTAGTTGAATGTACAGCTTCTTTAGACGTGGATAAGTAATCTTTAGTGACATGTTTGTATGTACATGTAATTGAATGTACAGCTTCTTCAGACGGGGATAAGTAATCTTTAGTGACATGTTTGGATGTACATGTAATTGAATGTACAGCATCTTTAGACAGGGATAAATAATCTTTAGTGACATGTTTTTTGGATGTACATGTAATTGAATGTACAGCGTCTTTAGACGGGGATAAGTAATCTTTAGTGACATGTTTGGATGTACATGTAATTGAATGTACAGCGTCTTTAGACGGGGATAAGTAATCTTTAGTGACATGTTTGGATGTACATGTAATTGAATGTACAGCTTCTTCAGACGGGGATAAGTAATCTTTAGTGACATGTTTGTATATACATGTAATTGAATGTACAGCGTCTTTAGACGGGGATAAGTAATCTTTAGTGACATGTTTGTATGTACATGTAGTTGAATGTACAGCTTCTTTAGACAGGGATAAGTAATCTTTAGTGACATGTTTGTATGTACATGTAGTTGAATGTACAGCTTCTTCAGACGGGGATAAGTAATCTTTAGTGACATGTTTGTATGTACATGTAGATGAATGTACAGCATCTTTAGACAGGGATAAATAATCTTTAGTGACATGTTTTTTGGATGTACATGTAATTGAATGTACAGCGTCTTTAGACGGGGATAAGTAATCTTTAGTGACATGTTTGGATGTACATGTAATTGAATGTACAGCGTCTTTAGACGGGGATAAGTAATCTTTAGTGACATGTTTGGATGTACATGTAATTGAATGTACAGCGTCTTTAGACGGGGATAAGTAATCTTTAGTGACATGTTTGGATGTACATGTAATTGAATGTACAGCGTCTTTAGACGGGGATAAGTAATCTTTAGTGACATGTTTGGATGTACATGTAATTGAATGTACAGCTTCTTTAGACGGGGATAAGTAATCTTTAGTGACATGTTTGTATGTACATGTAGTTGAATGTACAGCTTCTTCAGACGGGGATAAGTAATCTTTAGTGACATGTTTGGATGTACATGTAGTTGAATGTACAGCGTCTTTAGACAGGGATAAGTAATCTTTAGTGACATGTTTGGATGTACATGTAATTGAATGTACAGCGTCTTTAGACGGGGATAAATAATCTTTAGTGACATGTTTGGATGTACATGTAGTTGAATGTACAGCGTCTTTAGACGGGGATAAGTAATCTTTAGTGACATGTTTGGATGTACATGTAATTGAATGTACAGCGTCTTTAGACGGGGATAAGTAATCTATAGTGCCATGTTTGTATGTACATGTAGTTGAATGTACAGCGTCTTTAGACGGGGATAAGTAATCTTTAGTGACATGTTTGTATGTACATGTAGTTGAATGTACAGCTTCTTTAGACGGGGATAAATAATCTTTAGTGACATGTTTGTATGTACATGTAGTTGAATGTACAGCGTCTTTAGACGGGGATAAATAATCTTTAGTGACATGTTTGTATGTACATGTAGTTGAATGTACAGCTTCTTTAGACAGTGATAAATAATCTTTAGTGACATGTTTGTATATACATGTAGTTGAATGTACAGCGTCTTTAGACAGGGATAAATAATCTTTAGTGACATGTTTGGATGTACATGTAATTGAATGTACAGCGTCTTTAGACGGGGATAAGTAATCTATAGTGCCATGTTTGTATGTACATGTAGTTGAATGTACAGCGTCTTTAGACGGGGATAAGTAATCTTTAGTGACATGTTTGTATATACATGTAGATGAATGTACAGCTTCTTTAGACAGGGATAAATAATCTTTAGTGACATGTTTGTATGTACATGTAGTTGAATGTACAGCTTCTTTAGACGGGGGATAAGTAATCTTTAGTGACATGTTTGTATATACATGTAGATGAATGTACAGCTTCTTTAGACAGGGATAAATAATCTTTAGTGACATGTTTGTATATACATGTAGATGAATGTACAGCATCTTTAGACAGGGATAAATAATCTTTAGTGACATTTTGTATGTACATGTAGTTGAATGTACAGCTTCTTTAGACAGGGATAAGTAATCTTTAGTGACATGTTTGTATGTACATGTAGATGAATGTACAGCATCTTTAGACAGGGATAAATAATCTTTAGTGACATGTTTGTATGTACATGTAGTTGAATGTACAGCATCTTTAGACAGGGATAAATAATCTTTAGTGACATGTTTGTATGTACATGTAGTTGAATGTACAGCGTCTTTAGACGGGGATAAATAATCTTTAGTGACATGTTTGTATGTACATGTAGTTGAATGTACAGCTTCTTTAGACAGTGATAAATAATCTTTAGTGACATGTTTGTATATACATGTAGTTGAATGTACAGCGTCTTTAGACAGGGATAAATAATCTTTAGTGACATGTTTGGATGTACATGTAGTTGAATGTACAGCGTCTTTAGATGGGGATAAGTAATCTTTAGTGACATGTTTGTATGTACATGTAGTTGAATGTACAGCTTCTTCAGACGGTGATAAATAATCTTTAGTGACATGTTTGTATATACATGTAGTTGAATGTACAGCGTCTTTAGACAGGGATAAATAATCTTTAGTGACATGTTTGTATGTACATGTAGTTGAATGTACAGTTTCTAATATCATTAAAAAGATAATCTTTTGCTTCAAGTTCTTGGTTATGTTTGCTCGTAGTCATATGTGATTGATTGTTCCAATCGTTCATATGCATGTTCCTGATAACCTAATCGCTGTTTCGTGTCAATGTATAAAGGAATTATAAGCAGTCAAGTACGTGTACATCATCTACAAAATCCTCTGAATGAAAAAATCTGTAGATTAAGAATACTATGGCAGCAACAGCGCCCAGTCAAATTAGTTTCAAAATATTCAAGAATGTTTATTAAATAGTAAAGATATGCACTTTGCACAACGTGTCTGACTAGTAAGCATTAAAAACGGACTAAATCGAGTGATTCATACCATAATTAATTATGACATCATCCTACACGTCATTTATTGCCATATGTCGTCAGATGATGGATGGATAAACTGGAAAGGTTAATTAGCCTGTACAGACACAAAATGACAAATTCTTTATGATGTATGGAATATTCTATTGAATGTGGAGTCTGTTGCTGCCTATAGCATTAATGGGTTCCAGTGAAATTAGGTTTGAAATATTCAACAGCTTTCTTCTATAGTTGTTTTGAAATTGAGACACCAGCATCTCAATGGTTAACGGGTTAAAATCATTAAAATTTTGAAAAACAATTCCTTCATAATCCGGCGATATATACCAGTCATATTGGTTGCCATATACCAATCCTGCATCTGCTAATTAGTAATGTAGCATATCAGCCGGTTGCTAACAGAGTATTGTTTTTGTCCATTCATATGCACATCCCGAAAATCTTGTCGCAACTCCTCAGGACTAATTTGAGAGAGAATTGTTTGAAACTTAACTGGCTGGTTGTACCCAACACAAAGATGTGTCTAATGTTAAAATTTGTTTCATCGGGTCATCGCATCTGGATGTATGTACGTACGTAACATACGTATGTACGTACATTCATCCCCGAAAATCTTGTCGCTGCAACTCCTGGAGTGTGAAATTATTATGACATGTACCTGCATAGCAACAATTGTGATGTTGACGAGAAATACAAATGTACATTGCCACTATTCAGCCTCTTCTTAGCATAACCTGACAGCCTTTCCTTATTGGTTATTGCTAGGCACTGGACGGCTTCTCTGATGACACATGTCGTACAAGTCCCGGATCACCAGCATTTCAGCCTCCAGAAATTGCTAATGGTCTGGATACATTTCCTGGCTTCAAGGTTGACATTTGGTCAGGCGGTGTTACGCTGTAAGTATAAAACCATCGGTTTCAGATTAATCATTTATTAGTCCCCTACCGGTAAAACCAGGGGGATTATGGGTTTGCACTCCGTCTGTCTGTCTGCCTGTCGCAGTTGGTTTTCCGCACTTTTTCGCTGTCCTTCAAGGTATTCAACTGGGAATTGGTACATTGCTTTGTTATGAGAAGCTACAGACCAAGTTCGAGTTTCAGGCGTATGCATCAATTTTTTTATGGATTTATGTCCCCTTTCGACTTAAGAAATACGAAAAATATCAGCTTTCTGCACTTTTCGCATTCCTTCAAGATATTTAAGCGAAAATCGATGCATCGCTTTAGTATTCGTTTTCTTCACATTTTTTCGTAGTCTTTCAAGATATTCAACTGAGAATTGCTACTTTTGACATGAAATACAAAAAATATCTGTTTTCCACACTTCGCACTCCAAGGGATTCAACTGAGAATTGGTATGTTGCTTTATTATAGAGTTACAGAGCAAGTTTGAGTTTCAGTCATTTTCATAAATATTCCATGGAAAGCCCCCTTTCAACTTATGAAATACAAAAAATATTAGTTTTCCACACTATTTTTTGCAGTCTTTCAAGATATTTAACTGAGAATTGGTGCGCTGCATTGTTATGAGAAATTACAGATCAAGTTCGAGTTTCAGGAGTTTGCCTTCAATTTTGATGGAGTTACGTCCCCTTTCGACTTATAAAATACCAAAGTTATCCGTTTTTCCGCACTTTTTTTCGTACTCCTTCAAGTGATTCAAATGAGAATTGGTAGGTTGCTTTATTATAGGGCGTTATAGAGCAGGTTTCAGTTTCAGACATTTTCGTCAACTTTCCCCCCTTTCGAATGAAATACAAAAAATATTAGTTTTCCACAATTTTTTTCGCATCACTGGAATATTCAACTGAGAATTGGTACAGTGCTTTGTTATGAGAAATTACAGAGCAAGTTCAAGTTTCAGGCATTTGTCAATTTTTTATGGAGGTACAGCGTATGTCTTATCGTTTCCTTTTTCGTTCTCCTTCACCATATATATCTGAAACTTGGTATATTGCTTTGTTATGAGAAGTTACAGATCAAGTTCGAGTTTCAGCTGATTCTGTAAATTTTCAATGGCGTTTTTGACTGTCAATCTCTAAAGATTTTTATGACCAGGTAGGGGACATGTATTGCAAATTACAGAATGCTCGTTCATCTAGCCAGTCAAAAATGCTGATTATGAAAAATGTCCATTTGGAGGTGAAGAGAAGACTATTTTTGAAAATTTACCAATGGAGCGGCTGACTCGAAAAGTGAGCCAGGTATTCCAGTTGTAAATGTTTTAAATAATACCGCTATGGCCTGCCACTGAAAGTTGACCATGCAAAGCTTTGATTTTCTTTATTTTCAAAATATTAAGTATAGTGTTTCTTTCGTAAAGGTCTACCAGTACATATACATTTAAACATTCGCTAACCCTTTGACAGTCATATCAGTAAAAAAACAGCATCGGTAGCGGTCTTGAGGAATGTCCATTTGTAGGCCAAGAGAAGACTATTTTTGAAAACTTACCACTGGAACGGCTGGCTCGATAACCGAGCCAATCATTTCAGTAGTAAATCTTCAAAAATAGTCTTCTCATGGTCTGCAAATGGACATTTTCTTTGAGTATTGAAGTCTCTAGTTCTGTTAATGTGACAATTAACCCTTTAACCTTCATTTGCAGACCAAGAGATTTTTTTGTGTTAATTTGCCACTGGAATAACTAGCTCAGTTATTAGGTCAGTCATCATTCTAGTGGTAGATTTCTGGTAAAATAGTCATGTCTTGGTCTGTAAATGGACATTTCTCAAGACCATTGCAGAAGCCGTGTTTTGCTGATATGAGTTAAATGTAGAGCTGCGCGATATACCGATACCATATTTAAAACCGATATCCTGCACTGACGGTTTTATAACCGATTATAAAAAATAAATATCGAAAAACCGAATATGAACATATTTTCGGTTTTTCGTATCAGGATTGTATTTCCATTAAGCTATGTTCGGGGCAACTAATAATTGAACGTGGCCCCAATTGCGCATATTGTGTAACTCCATGTAACTCGCTGCACGCCGAGAGAAATCAAGCAGCGAATTAATTAAATAAATATCCACTCGTCTTTTCTCTGGTAGTCTCAGATAAATTTGCAATATAAAACACAATACTAATGTGGGAATTTGTCATTAAAATTTGTATGGGGAAAACCTTTCTAAACAACGGCATCCATTTTATTTATGCAAAGTCGTCCCAACACTAAATCGGCAGATTGCATCAAAGTCTCGCCAATAACTATAATGCTGATTAGGATATAATTTTAAATAAAATTATTACTCAAATCGTTTTTAAAAACGTTGTCTTCTATACACAATATCATATTAACTTATGAAATTCGCGATCGCAATATTACAGTTAATATTTTCTTCAAGGCATGATTTCGTTCTCGGGTCGAATTGGAAATGAAAGAAGAAAGGGAGATAATTACATCATAATTAATTACAATCGCGTTATTTACGTCTTTTCGCAACCTGTTTTGCTGATTTATGATTAATTTTGACAAAATAAACGATGTTTATTTAACTGTCCGTAATATTTAGGCGGTCTACTTAATAATTTCACTCCCACGATGATGGATATTATAAGGTATATTAAGCTTTAAAGGCGTAAAACGTTACGAATGTATCAGGGCATGAAAATACGCTCTGTTTTCGTGCTAATTTTTATCATTTAAATTTTTTGTTTCATGTCCATAAAACCGATATTCGGTTAAAACCGATATGAAAAGTCATATCGAAACCGATATGGCTGTAAGCCAAACCGCGCAGCCCTAGTTAAATGGTTAAAGGATTGATAATTGCATGCTTGACTGACTTGTCTTATTTGGCCACCTGCATTTAGTGATCATGATTTAGATTGATCACGATAATTGATATATTTGCTACAGAAATATACATTCATACGTTAAGAGAACACTACTATTTTGACAATTTATCACTGGAACGACTGGCTATGTCATCGAGCCAGGCATTCCAGTGATAAATTTTCAAAATAGCCTTCGCTTGGCCTGTAAATGGACATAGCAAAAGACCATTGCAGAGGCTGTTAATGGGGTAACCCTTTAGTACTCATATCAGCCACAAATGAGTTCTGCAGTGGTCTTGAGAATTGTTCATTTTCAGACCACGGGAAAACTACTTTTGATAATTTACCACTGGAATGAAAATCATTCCTGTAGTAAATTTGCGAAAAAAATTCTTCCCTTGGTCTCCAAATGGACATTTTCTATGAAAAATTTAAATTTTCTTGAATAAATTCGATAGTTAAAGGGTTAAACCACCCACGTCTTGAATGACCTGACCTGTGATCTCTAAGATGGTCCGGGAAAATGTGTCACACTGCACATGTATTATACTGAAGAAACATTGCTGGTCACTGAATGGAGTGACTTCTGTCTGATTTTATTGCATTTATTTGTATTTCAGGTATAATTTATGCACTGGTCAGTATCCGTTTGAAGGTGATAACATTTACAAGTTGTTTGAGAGTATTGGCCATGGCGAGTATGTTATCCCGGACACTGTGGATGATAATCTTAAAGATCTCATTAGAGGTATGATTAACTGTAGGCCGACATACTAACCAAATATGACAATATTCTTCCTGTGGGCTTTCACTAAAGCATAGGCCATCAACAACAGTTCACCAGTATCCCCTGGCGTGGGAAATCCTCCAGGTTTTGCTTTGCGTATTCTGTCTGTCTGATGTCGGCTTCAAGGGCATGGCTCTAGGTATACCTTGGCCTCCCTCTCCCTTTTTCAATGGGGGTGGGGTCCAAGTCAGTTCTTGTCTGGTTGTGTTGGAGATAACCTCAGTGTGGGTCCAAGCCATCTCCATCTTCTCTTCAAAATTTCCGCTTCTATCAGCACGTAGCATGTCCTCTGCCAGAGGTCCTTATCACTGACACTTTCTGGCCAGCAAACTCAGTATCCTCCTCATGCGCTGGTAGACAAATTTCTGGATCGTCCTCCATGTAGTCTTGGTTGTTCCTCAACTATGACAAAGAAGATTACTTGTTATATAGCAGATGCGTTTCAAATACATATTTATTACAATATGTGTGTATCATGTGTATATTGTCATCTTTAGTGTGTTCTTGAGTATATGTTAAAATAATGTATGTCACTGTGTGCAACGGAACACTGAAACGAGTATGTTAAAGCAGTGACCAGATAACAACATTACCTACAGATACATGTAGCAATAGCAGTGAGTGTCTTGCAGCTTTAAATGTGCCCTGATTCAAATTCACATAGTCATTTGAAATGAAGTAGACAATTGTCTGACATTCAATACCTTTATACTGTGTCAGTATGTACTTCTCTCTTATAGATATAGTGGCCTTTCTTTTGTAGGTATGTTGGAGTACGAAGCATCAAAAAGGTTTTCTATAGCACAGATTAGACAACACAAGTAAGTCATACATGATCTCATATACCAGGTGCATTTCATTTTAAATGTGTCTAGTGTGAGTTTAATGTTATTTAGAATAAGTTGTAGTACTAACATGTTTGAGATTATATCAGGCTTCCCATAACTTGAATATCCTTGAAAAAATATATCGGATTTTCAAGGCCTTGAAAGTACTTGAATTTAACCAGAATTGAAAATTTCCTTGAAACCCCCTTGAATTTGTCATTGTCCAACTTCCACGGCTATGGCAGACCAAGTGAAAAATCATACTCTAAAACAAATTTCAAAAACATGGAGAACAATGTATTTATGCCTTCCTTTTCTTGTAATCAGTTTCTCATATGTTGTAATTAAAATGTGATAATAAAGAATTATGTGCGAGGAACTAATGGCTAGTAGGGGAGGTAAATGCGGCTGTACAGTAAAAAATCCTTGAAAATTCTTTTTGTTGACCGTCTGACTCGGTTATCTAGTTAGTCATTCAAATGGCAAAATTTAAAGAATAGTCTCTTGGGCACCTGCAAACATGGCAAATGGACATTTCTCAATATTATTACAGCAGCCAGTTGTTTTAAAGGATGTTTTGACTTTAAATGTCTGCCTTCGTGGGAACTGAATTTTACATAAAGCAAAAGAACATTGAACAAGGCTAATTTCGACACTTTGAACCTCTTAAATATCAGTCATGGTCAGTATCTGAATTTTAAAGCAGCCATCCCGGATAATCTCCTGAATAGTTTGAAATAATTTATAATAATTTGTCTAGCTCTGGGAGGTTTAATTAACTCATGCGTTGGTGAATTGCGAACTTAGATTGATCAATTGCCTCTAGTATATATATACTTGTTAGCTCACCTGGCCTGAAAGGCCAAGTGAGCTTATGCCATGGCGACCGTCCGTCATGTGTCCGTCCATCGTCCGGCCATCAACTTTTCCTTTAAATGACTTCTTCTCAAGAATCACTGGGCCGATTTCAATTATATTGGTCAGGAAGCATCCTTATGGCTTAGGGATCCAAGTTTGTTCAAATGGAGCCAATCGGCCATCTTGGATTTTGGCCGATTTTAGGAAACGTCTTTAAAAATCTCCGAAACCACTTGAGGAATCGATTCAAAACTCATGAAACATCATCTAGGGAAAAAGGTATGCCAAGTTTGTTCAAGAAGACTTGATTGACCAAATGGTTCGGTGGCCATCTTGGATGACCTAGTTTTCCCAAAAATGACTTCTCCAGAACCCCTGAAGGGATCAGGCCGAAATTTGGGAGATATGATCAGAGACTAAGGGCCATTAAAGTCTGTTGAAGGGAAGTTGATCCGTCAAAAAACATGGCTGATGTGGACCAATCAAAATGTAGTGTCTTTGGCAGCCATATTAGATTTTTTTATTTGATGGATTTTGAGGCCAAAATTGGTTCTATCTATGATTTTGGGTATTCTGAGCTCAAATTTGCCAGTTTCGAAACTGTCGGATAAACGGTTCGGTGGCCATCTTGGATTATTTTCCCGCCAAAGACGCATACTAAAGCAATGGGAGATTTAAAATGTCTTCTTCTGGAGAACTGCTAGGCCGATTTCAATTATATTTAGCAGGAAGCATCCTTAAGGCATAGGGATCCAAGTTTGTTCAAATGAAGCCGATCGACTAATTTGGGCGGTGGCCATCTTGAATTTCGGCCGATTTTAGGAAATGTCTTTAAAAAATTGTCATCTCCGAAATCGCTTGGGGAATCGATTCAAAACTTATGAAACCTCATCTAGGGAAAGACATAAGCCAAGTTTGCTCAAGATGACTTGATTGACAGAATGGTTCGGTGGCCATCTTGGATGACGTAGTTTTCCCGAAAATGACTTCTGCTCCAGAACCGCTGAAGGGATCAGGCGAAAATCTGGGAGATATGATTTGGGACTAAGGGCCATTAAAGTTTGTTCAAGGGAAGGTGCTCCATCAAAAAACTTGGCTGCCGTGGGCCAATCAAAATGTAGCCTGTTTGGCGGCCATATTTGATTTTTTTATTTGATGGATTTTAAGGCCAAAATTGGTTCTATATATGTTTTTGGGTATTCTGAACTCAAATTTGATATTTTTGAAATTGTCGGATAAACAGTTTGACGGCCATCTTTGATCATTTTCGCGTCAAAAGCTCCATGCTAAAGCAATGGAAAATTTAAAATGTCTTCTCGAGAACTTCTAGACTGATTTCAATTATGTTTGGCAGGAAGCATCCTTAGGGCATAGATATCCAAGTTTGTTCAAATGAACCTGATCGGACAATTTGCCCGGCAACCATTTTGGATTTCGGCCGATTTTAGAAAATGTCTTGAAAAATCTTCTCAAAAACCGCTTGGGGAATCTTAAACTAGACCAAGAGGTAAGCCAAGTTTGTTCAAGAGGACTTGATTGACCAAATGGTTCGGCGACCATCTTGGATGACCTAGTTTTCCCTAAAATGACTCCTCCAGAACCGCTGAAGTGATGGGGCCGAAATTTGGGCGGTATGATTAAGGACTAAGGGCCATTAAAGTTTGTTCAAGGGAAGTTGATCCATCAAAAAAAACCTGGGGTCCGTGGGCCAATCAAAATGTAGCGTGTTTGGCGGCCATATTGCACTTGCAAAAATGTCCACAAACTCATTTAAATGACTACTAAACCACCCACCAACAATTGTGACAAAAATTGATGGTGCTCCAGGTGAGCGACACGGGGCCCCTTGGGCCTCTTGTATTGATAATTATATTAATTTTTAATCTAATGTACAGCTGCCATTTAGCACAGCATTGGGCAAATACATTATTGTATCATATAAACAAGCTTATGTTACCATACATAACATTTGCTAAACTACAATGTTTTATGCATCTTTTTATCTCAAACTAGTATCCAATCATGTAGTAGTTCCTCTCACTCTCGGGTGACATTAATTGCAAGCAACATAATACATGTACCACTTCCATGGCTTTCTAGCGCCAAACACATAACAATGCTGCTCATAGCGCTGTATTATTACTGTTAAAATGTACTGCAATGAATTAAGTTTATCGATAGTTCAGAGATTTTAACCCTTTCCCTGAGGAATTCCCCATATCTCATTTTCAAGGCAAACATATCTAGGAAAACTGTTGAATACTTTGAAATTACTTTAACTGGAAGCTGTTGCTGCCAAAATATTCACTGGAATTAGATTTGTCGGTAAAAGGGATAACGGAGCAATAAACGATAACGTCAAACGTGAAATTATAAGTTTTTCACTATATCCGGGACCACATTGGTTAGAGCTGTCAGTAGTGAGGCGCCACACAGATAAAACAATATCATGGAAACCATTACAGTACAACTCAGAAATAACTTAACATGTTTCCAAAACAAAATAAAATGTTCTGTTGAATATTTTGACCTTAATTTGATTGTAAGCCATTGCTGCCTAAGGCAGCCTTGAAATGAGATTGATCAGTGAAAGGGTTAAGTAACCGACAAGCATCAAGCTTTGGAATTTGGAATCTCGTACTCTAGTAATGTGAACTTGGTGTTTGTGTGTGTGTGTGCGTGCGCGTGCGCATGCGTATGTATGTATGTAGCTTTTTGTCCAAGTTGTAAGATGTTGTAAATTGAATGCACTTTCTGTGGCAGCTGGTTTCGACGAAAACATGTCCAGACAAGAAACCAAGTGTTCTTCCCACCATATCCTGAGTGTGCTGATACGATGCGGGGCATGACAGTCGTCCCATATCTCGAGGATTTACACCGCACACCATCCCCGAGTGAAGAGGGCGAAGATGATGAAGAGTATGCTCAACAAACTACAGCAAATGCGGACACGAATCACACAGGTCAGGCCTAGCATTAATTAACCCTTTAACACTCATATCAGCCAAAAACGCCTTCTGCAGTTGTGTTGAGTAATGTCTATTTGCAGACCCAGACTTCTTTGAAAATTTACCACTGGACTGACTGGCTCGATAACCGAGCCAGTCATTCAAGTTGTAAATTTTTTTTAAATAGCCTTACTTTGGTCTGCAAATGGACATTTAGAATTTTAATTTTCTTGAATAAATTCGAAGGTTAAAGAGTTAACTATTTAAATTTTTAAGTTTTCATTTATGTGAAATGATTCTAGTCACATCAGTTAACTATGCATATAAATGATTTACAAACTATATGCCAAGAGTTTTTTGTTTGACTATAATAAAGTTAAACAAAAACTCTTGGCATATAGTTTGTAAATCATTATAAGTGATCATATTGATCATGATGATGAGTGACTGCATACAGTCTAAACTTCTTTCATCTCCAATCAGTTTCTTCATTCAACCTCCTCCACTGTGTCTTGTCCTTTGTAAGCATCCTAAGGTCATTTAGGTTCTTTTTAGTCTGTCATTGTCTTAGATTACGTTCCTTGGTTATGTCTAGTCGTAAAACACCTAGCAAGTTCATTGTGCCCTACACTTGTTGACACCCAGTACCGAAAACTCCAATGCTCTCTGAGTGGGTGTATTCGCTGGCAATCGTAGCCATGTCCAAATGTATTGCACATCACTGTTGCGCTAGCCTCGCAGTGAGGCACCCAATGATCACATGTTATAATGGAGCTAACCAAGTGATAGATGTAAGATTGTTCTTATACTCGAGATATCCATTTTTATCTCCCCCCCACCCCTGGTCTGTAAGACGGGGATATAGCAATCAGCATGTCTGTCCGTCCGTCCATCTGTCCCCATCTTGTCAACACAACTCCTAGAGGTCTCAATGGATTAACTTAAAATTTCATCCACATTATCAGTATCATGTGCGGATGTGCATGTGTTTTTTTCGCGTCTGAAATATTGTTCATTACAGAGTTATCCCCCTTTGATACATAAACTACATTGCCAATCATTTCTTGTCAACGCAACTCCTCCTAGAGGTCTCAATGGATTAACTTAAAATTTTGTCGACTCAGTATCTTGTGCATGTTTTTTTCGCGACCGAAAAATTGTTCATTACAGAGTTATCCCCCTTTAAATATCTTAAAGCCGATACATAAACTGTCAACGCAACTCCTACAGTTTAGCTCTGATTCTTGTGAAAATTGGTATGTGTTATCATTACCATGTATAGGTGTGCATGTGCTATCTGTGTACCTGTACGTCCATCTGTCTGTCCAAAATGTATGTATGTTTGTCTGTCAGTTCATCCATCTCTGACAATCATTTCTTGTCTCCTAGAGGTCTCAATGGATTAACTTTAAATTTTGTCGACATTATCAGTATCATGTGCAGATGTGCATGTGCTTTTTTTCGCGGCCGACAAATTGTTCATTACAGAGTTATCCCCCTTAAATATCTTAAAGCTGATACATAAACTGCATTGCCAATCATTTATTGTCAACGCAACTCCTAGAGGTCTCAATGGATTAACGTAAGATTTTGTCTACATTATCAGTATCATGTGCAGATGTGCATGTACTTTTTTCGCGACCGAAAAATTCTTCATTACAGAGTTTTCCCCCTTTAAATATCTTAAAGCTGATACATAAACTGCATTGCCAATCATTTATTGTCAACGCAACACCTCCTACAGTTTAGCTCTAATTCTTTTGAATATTGGTACCTGTTATCATTACCATGTGACGGTGGACATGAGCTGTCCGTATACCTGTACATCCATCCATCTGTCCAAAATGTGTGTATGTCCATCCATCCATCTCTGACAATCATTTCTTGTCAACACAACTCCTATAGGTCTTAATGGATTAACTTTAAATTTTTCCACATTTTTCGTCGACATTATCAGTATCATGTGCAGATGTGCATGTGCTTTTTTCGCGGCCGAAAAATTATTCGTTACAGTTATCACCCTTTAAAAATCTTAAAGCCGATACATAAACTGCATTGCCAATCATTTGTCAACGCAACTCCTACAGGAAACTTGGTAAGTGTTATCATTACGACATGAAGATGTGCATGTGCTATCCATATACTTGTACATCCATCCATCTGTCCAAAATGTATGTTCGTCTGTCGGTCCATCCTTGTCAATACAACTCCTACAGTTTAGTTACAATTCTTTTGAAACATGGTAAATCTAGTCATTACCATCCGAAGATGTGTATGTGCTTTTTTCGCGGCCTGAACATTATTCATTGCAGCGTTATCTCCCCTTGAATACCTTTAAGCCGATACATAAACTGCAGTACCAATCATTTCTTGTCAATACAACTCCTACAATTTAGCTGTGATTCTATTGAAACTTAGAAAGTATTCTCATTACCACTTGAAGATGTGGCTGGTCTGTCTGTCCATCTCTGGCAATCATTTCAAGATGTCAACACAACTACAGTTTAGCTACGATGTATGTTTATCGGAAATGTTTGGATCCGGGGGGGATATGCCATCTTCTGATGGTTCTTGTTAACTATGCCCGCCTATATTTCTAGTTAAAGGTGCATATTCACAACAAAATGCGCGAAAATAAAAATGTTTGAATTGTGTCCTTTAAGAGGCTTAATTTGTGTATCTCAATGTAATGAAGCGTATGATTTCATTCTGTACAAAGTATAATTTTTTTAATACCCCTTTCCCATGTTGATGTCATTACGCCGGGATTCCCCTAATCAACACTCAGAGCAAAACTGCTGGCTGGTAACGCCGCTGACCCGCGTTGAATTATTTTTGCACTAAAATATACCGCAATTTAAATCGTTCCTATGATAAACTAAAATCATTATATTATTTAAATCATCTATCATTGGAAAGCGCATTCAATTGCCGAAACATTAATGCATTAATTTTTTAATTTTTATAAGGTTTTCACAGAGTTATAATTTGCGTATATAAAATACACCATTCGACTTAAATTCTTTAAATCAAGTGGACAATAGGGGATATTTTAAAATTGCAATCAACTGTATTAAATTTTTATAAAACTGAAAACTAATACAGAAATCTATAGAAAATTGGCTTAGCTTTCCAATGATGTATGACTTCAAAAATATTATGAACATAGTTTTTCATATGCACTGCCTAAAGTGCACTGTATCTGATTCCCATAGTAAAGTAATGCGGTTATTGGTATGTGCAATGCATTCCGGGAAGGTATTTTCCCAAAATAAGCTAATGTGGCAAAGGTCTATTGCGAAGTTGAATTAGGGACTAGTTAGTGCCTATAATTAATTCACTTTCACATCTTAAAAAATATTAATTTGTGGATAATTAAGTCATCAGATGTTAAGATTTATTTAGTTTCATTACATCTAGGCCCACAATTTAAGCCTCTAAAATTATACAATTTTGACAAATTTATTTTCAAGCATTTTGCTGTGAATATGCACCTTTAAACTCCATCCAGTTTATGCATGGATTAGAATCAATCTAAAGCTGTAAAACCTGAATTCCCTAGATCGAAATTACAAGATAATCTATCGACTGTTTTGAAACTAATTTGACTGGGTTGCATTTGCTCTATATGGCTGCAACAGCCCCAAGCCAAATTAGTTTCAAAATATTCAACAGACAGAATTCATACACTTGACAGACTTTTCATGACCAAATAATTGATTATGAGGTCAGATACTTAGTGAAAGATTGGATACCTCCATTGTACAGTTGGATTGGTTACGTCTTCAGGTCTGAATTCCCAGAATCCCAATTTCAATGTAAGTATACAAAGTAAGCTGTTGAATATTTTGAAGCTTAGATAGAAATATGCGGGACCAATATTAGCCCATCTCTCTCACAGATCTTACTTTACTAAGCACATTTTGGTAGGGCTATTGTGCGTGTCAATAATAATTTGATAATCAAGACAGACGTAAACTTAACCACTAGAATTACTGGCGCGACTAGAATTACTGGCGCGATAATCGAGCTACATGTAGTCATTCCTGTGGTAGGTCTTTAAAAGGAGCTTTCTCTTGCTCTGTAAATGGACACATGGTGTGATTTCTACATTTTCTTGACCAATTTTGAAATTCTGATTAATTAATATCCATTTGCCATGTTTGCGGGCCAAGAGAAGCCTATTTTTTGAAAATTTATCACTGGAGTGACTGGTTACATCATCGAGCCACAGATTCTAGTGATCACATTATCAAAAATAGACATGTTGTCCTGCAAATGAGCATTGCTCAAGACCACTGCAGAGGCCGGTTTTAGCCGGTTTCTTCATGATAGGGTTAACCCATTAACCTATGAATATGTTCATGAAAATTTTATTTTTCTCATGGAAAATGTCCATTATCAGAACAAGAGAAGACTATTTGTGAAAATTTACCTCTGTAATGCCTGACTCGATTATTGAGTGAGATATTTGTGGTTTCACTCAATAAGCACATTAAAAAAAATTCGGAATCTGACCATTAACCGTTTCACTAAGGAATTCTGCATATATCCTTTTTAACGCTAAAAAAAACTTGAATATTTTGAAATTAAATTGACTGGAAGCCGTTGCAGCCATCTTCCAGTCAAATTAATTTTAAAGTATTCAATAGAATAAGTTTTTATTGTCCTAAAGAATATACTTTTTCATGGATTTGTCAGTGAAAGGGTTAAAAGGTTAAAGTATTAGAATGTATTTGAGTTTATTATACATGTTGTGTATTTCAGAGGGTTTGAATGAAAAGGGAGCGGCGGACGTGACTAGTGGTACAAAGAAAAAGAAGAAAGGTGTTAAGCGTCTCAATTTCGGCACATGTAAGCAATCATGATGATTAGAGGAAAATATCAAGTGATATTTGCGATGCCATATTCACTTATCATTTTCATCATACATAAATCATGACACTGCTCACAAGTACCGTGACAAGACCCGCTACATATACAAGCTTTATGGCGGCGTGAAATTTGCGGGATTCCAGTGACAAGTCAAGTACATAATGTACAAAGTGTCAATATGATTAGATTAAGATTTTAGTGTCTAGAATAAATGTAGATTGAATTTTGTCCAGGTAAGATGTATCTAATATTTTAATACAAAGTTTCATAGATTCACATCAGAGATCTTTCTATCAGACTGAATACAGTACAAGTTATAAATAAGTTAACATTGATTCCAGACTAAAAAAACAGACACATGTTAGTTAGGAAGAAATGCTCTGGTGAATATTTTGAACATAATTCACCTTTTCAGAGTATCTATAGATGATCTGACATCATATGATGTCATACTCAGCTAAGCAGCGTGTAGGATGATGTCATAATAATTACATCATAAATGATTCTATTAGGCCCGTCTCTAACTCTTAATAGTCCGACACTTTGTAAGAATTGTATGTCTACTATTTAATAAATAGCCTGTTGAATATTTTGAAATTAATTTGACTCCAGGGCGCTGTAGGCAGCAACAGCACCCAGTCAGATTAGGTTCAAAATATGCAACAGCTTAGCTGTATAGTTTTCTGGAAATTGATAGTCTTGGAGTTCACCGATCGATCGATCCCAATACGAGTGAGGTGTGGGTGGAACTTAGCTAGAGATGGGCGGGGCATAGCTAAAAATGGAAAGGTCCATTGGATTGGAAGCCATTGCTGCCTTAGGCAGAAATATCTTCCAATCCAATTATGGTCAAAATATTCAACAGTACATTTTATTTTTTGTTTTGAAATACTAAGTTATTTCTGAGCTGTACTGTTTCAGCTGAAATAGTACTTGCCAGAAACCAGTCAGAACAAATTAGTCATCTGATAACAACAATTGTATGAATATTTGCATATTGTCTATTTGCTTTAGACACACTTTGTAAGCACTCAATATTAGCCATTAATAGCAGGTGGCTCTTTACACATGTAAGTTGCCAGAGACACTATCTCAGGGGCAAGAATATGGCGTGTCTTGAAGAAAGCGTCTTAAGTTAATTGAGCCGGTGTTTGTTTTAACACAAGTCAGGTGGTACAATAGGTTTTTGAAGACAGGTGGTCTTAATGAAGCATAATCTTTTGCACTAATACAGTACAGCTCAGAGATAACTTAACATAAAATGCGTCTGCAACGCGTGCATGACGTGTACATAGCGGGTCTATTTTAAAATAATGGATGCATCACTTTCCTGTTGTGAACGGTAAAACAACGCGGTGTGAAAGTAAAACAAATGGGTTGGAAACAGTTTGACAACACATCAGAACTTATTATGCAACGCATTTATGATATTGGTTTGACAAGTCGTTTGAAATCTGATAACGTGAAACGCGTTCATAATTACGCCGCGCTGTTATAACGACATTATGTGAGTCGACCAAGAAGGGCAACTGATAACTCGGGCATACACACATTATGCAATTATATTTTGCCAGGGTACCGTAAATTTTCGTGAAATTCCTGTCATGATTTTTTGAATAATTGGCAGTATGTCGCATTATCAGTTCCGATACAGCTGCCTGGTAACGTAAACATTCCATTCTTACAGAACAAAACGAACCCGGTTACTTATTCACTGCCTAAATTGACCACTAATGAGAAATGCCCCGCGTGACTGTCTCGCCGATCGAGAATTATGCGCAGTCGTAGATTCTCGGAAAAAGCGTAGCCGTAATTTGATTGGCTTGCTGGACATCTGATGTCATTATGAATGAGTGAAATTTACTATCGTAGTAAAATTTTGTTCACGTGTCTCGTTGTCATTCATAATGAATTGATGACGTGATTTATTTTAACCAGTCTGAGCGACTCACGATCAACAATGGCGGAACGCAAAATGTACACGTATTCGCGGTGCCACTTTTAAAAGCAATAAAGCAATATCTTAACGTCCACTTTGACTTTTAAATTAATAAAACAAACAATGTCTGGTTCATGAAATATAGTGAAATTAGCTCCCTGACTATTTATATTGTTAACTTTCACGGATTTATTAAGGCACTATTTATCATCTAGCTATGTTATTGTTACGTAGAGGGATGTGTGGCGATTGCTCATTTCCTCGGCCTGGTTCCCGAGTGAGGCAACAACAATGTGTTATGCTCGGCAACATTACATTGCAATATAGTGAATCCGAAAGCTCCTGAATGTCACAAAAAGAACATCATTACAAGCGTTTTATTTCTGCGAAAAGCCTATGCGATATCGGTACATGTTACAGCTTTAGGGGCGCATAGAATTTCATAACTAGCCCTGAACTAGTCTTTTTCGTGTAGAGCACCGATGGGGATATTGCACTAGCGGACACGAATCTGCTAATTTGTGCCTCATATTATCAATAAAAACCACACCATCTGCATGTTTTAATAAAAAGCATCTACATTAGTCGAGCATTGGTACACATAAGCTATATTTTGACATCTTTAATCTATAATTTTGCGTTTATTTGCTGTCTGTTCATCGCGAACACAGGTGATGTGTAGAAGTGATAATGAAGTTGCTTACGGACAATTTTCACTATTAATCTATGTCAAATCTCGCCAGTCAGCATGTTTCGCTGCGCTGGATGTTTATAAAAGTTAAATGCGAAACGAACCGATGCTTACGATTCTTGCACTAGATGCAAAACATTTAGGGGCGCATCGTTACATTAATTCTCAACCAGGAATCATAATTTTGTGTTTCGTAATATTTATAATTTTGATTTTTAATATTATGTCCTGCTGTCTTTTTTAGTAAAACTCATATTTACCTTTGCCCCTTCTAGGAAATGTAATGTACCGCTAAGTTTGATTGGATCCCGGGTAGTTGGAGCCGTGTAGTTGGTATGTACGCCTTTTAAACGCATTTAAAATATGGCGTCTGTTCCGTTTTGCTTTTAACAATGCATTTGGCACTATCTCTGGTGGGACATCAGACAAGTTCAAACTTGCTTATTTACGCATTTAATGCTTGTTCTCAACGCATATATTTATTATTTTAAATGCATAAAAAAAATTAACTAGATGCGTTGTGAATGCATTGTGTTTTTAAAACCGATGGGTTGGAAACGGGGTCCTCAACGCATCATGCACTCATTTCAGACCCATTCATACGTTAAGTTATCTCTGAGCTGTACTGTAGCTGGGTGATGATATATATATATATATATATATATATATATATATATATATATATATATATATATATATTATATATATATATATCGAGCACCCTGTTAATACTGATCATGTAAAATCATGGAACACCCAAAACATCATACAATATCAGCATGTTTGAAGTTTGCTATATCTATGGCATGAAGGTCATATGTTATAAGCTGGTGAATATTTTCAAAGTAATTTGACTGGAAACTTAAATTTGAATTGATTTTTTCCATTTGATCTTGTTCAAAACTCAGAATTTGTGTGTATAAAATTAACAACAGCTGATGAAGCACATTTGGTGTTCCAATGAAGATTAGAAGGTACCATCGACTCACAGCTATGAATTAGGGGGCTCCCATATTAGATTGTGTGGCTATCTTTGTGCAAAAACCTATAAACTTAAATTAATTAAAATCTAATAATGATACAAAATTCTTAGGCATCCTATGGGACCCACTGCCACTACTTTTTGGTGTCGGAAGTAGCATTTTTAGCATATATACCCCCAAAAGGACCCTTGTGAGAATCCTTGGTATCAGCACCGTTATTTCATTCTCAAGGTCATGAAATTGTGAAAATTCTGGTGGTGGACTATCATGTAGATGTTATAGAAAGTGGCGCTGTAAAGTGAGTAGAAAGCCCGCGAGCTGGACTGCATGTGGTGACAGTGCTTTGTCGCTGCACAAATTGTTCATCAGTGCCTATTCAGGTTGTCCATAGAAAGACGGATACAATTTACATGTACTTGTAATGATGTTTGTTATTTTTCTCCATCATTTTCATAGTTTTTGAATGATATTTATACGTATCTTATAGTAATTTGGAAGCAAGATGATATCACATTAAAAATATGAATACTGTATCAGTCCTGTCTTTCAGCTATATTGATTACACGGTAACCTTTTAAACCTCGAATTTGTTCAAGAAAATTTCAATTTTCACATAGAAAATGGCCATTTGCAAACCAAGAGAAGACTATTTTTGAAAATTTAACACTGGAATGACTGCCTCAGTTATCTGGGGGAAATCAAACAGGAAATCTGTTGAATATCTTGAAATTAATTTGACTGGAAACGATTGCTGCCTTCCATTCCAGTCAAATTAATTTCAAAATATTCAACAACATATTTCATATATCGTAAAGAATTTGATTTATCCAGGGATCAGTTCTTGGACGTCTTAATCTACTGTCTCCCTAAGCTGAATGTTGTGCTCAGAACGTCGTAAATCTACTGTATCTACTCTGCTGTAAGTTTTAATTGAATCATTTGCCTATGGTTACTGTTATAATCTACAGTATCTCATAAACTGAATGTATTAATCTTCTCTATTCCCTATGGTGAATGGATTAGGTGTACGTATTAGTAATTGACAACTAGCATTACCTGGAAAAAAAAATTACCTGTACCACTAGCCACGCTAACTCTAACAACATTGAGACCACTGAGGCTCAAAGCAGACTGTTCTATTGATTTTTAATTTTAACTTGCCACTAGTACAGCGTATAAGTCTGC
Organism: Chaetoderma sp. LZ-2023a; assembly: GCA_034401795.1. Lineage (NCBI taxonomy): Eukaryota > Metazoa > Mollusca > Caudofoveata > Chaetodermatida > Chaetodermatidae > Chaetoderma > Chaetoderma sp. LZ-2023a. The sequence goes on along the minus strand of CM067369.1, from coordinate 250,158,212 downwards.
TTGTCTGGCCATCAGTCAGTCATTCTATGAAATTTTTGACATATTTCGTAAAGCAGCTTATGTCACAGCAATAGTGTATATACACACTTGTTTTACACATTAATTTAACTGTTAAGAAGTTATTTTAAGGGTCTTTAGTTTAAATTATATGGAAGAAATAACCTAAGTCACATAGAATTATATGACAGCTATGTAATATGAAGACTTTTATGTATAGTTAATTCGTACCTGATGTATATATTTTCTGGAAAAAATTTAAAGAAAAAGAAAGTTAGTTTCAAGAGCATATTTCTTAGATGATAAAGAATTTTATTGTTATATCTTGTCCGTCATATTGCAGATATTTGTGTACAGTATTTTGTCTTATACCCCAGTTAACTGTGTAATTTGTATATACGTTATTGCAGACATTGTACATTTATTCTGTGTATTATGTGATAGTATTGTCTGATTTTAATACCTCACAAATGTCTGTATCAGTTATTAGAATCATTGAATAGTCTTCTCATATTTAACCGTTTAATCCTCGATTTTTTTTTAAAGAACATTTCAATTTTCTCATAAGAAAATGTCCATATGCAGAGCAAGACTATTTTTTTAAGCGAGCCAGTCATTCCAGTGGTAAATTTTCAAAAATAGTCTTCTCGCTCTGCACATGGACATTTCTCAAGAGCACTGCAGAGGCCGTTTTTGGCTGATATGAGTGTTAAAGGGTTAAATTAACCTTTAGTCGTCACCAAGACAACAATTTTATATGTACCCTGTAATATCCATATCATTAATATTCTTGAAAGGAATTTGTTTTATTGGTAATCGGTGTTTTAATGAAACTTAATATAACACTGAGACAGAGTATTTTGAAAACTAATTGAAAGTCAGGAACAGCTTTTAGAAAGTGTGCTTTGAAAACCTACAATCAAACTACAAAATGTCTAGAACACCTATATGATTTATTAGGCGACATCCCGCGCTGCTTTCTGAGTCACGTCACATCGCAGTTTATACCTTTATTAAGATCTCTGTTTTAAGCTGACACGATATTAGGCTGATCATCATGTGAGCTAGCACACACTTTACACATTGCGTGTTGACCAAAACAGGCTTTGGAAGTGGACCAACATACTATCTTTGAAAATTTATCAATTGAATGGCTGGCTCGATAAGCAAGCCAGTCATTCCAGTGATAGTTTTAAAAGTAGTCTGCTTGCAAATGGAACTTATTTTGTTGAATATTTTGAAATTAATTTGACTGGAAACCCTTGCTGCCTTAGGCAACAATGGCTTCCAATCAAATTAATTTCAAAATGTTTAACAGTTTTCCTGTCTCTCTCTCCTCTTCCCCCCCCCCCCATCCCTCCCTCCCTCTTGTAGTACATAAGCATTATCAGCCTTGTATCATTTCCATACTGTATCTCACCTAAAATCCATGTTTAGTATCAGAACAGATAAACAGCGGGGCTCTAATTTTAGTGAAAGTCATTACCTCAGGAATTAATGATCTTCAGTCAAATTATGTTCATTATGTTTATTTCTTGTATTTTTGCTATGTCAGGAAGTAGATGCCAGTATTAAATCTGTCAATCATTCAGGGTTAGATGTATCAGTCAATCAACATTAGATACTATCAATCATTTGGGATTAGATGTCGTTCATTCCAGATTAGATACATGTCAATCATTTAGGATTAGGTGTGTCAATCATTTGGAACTAGACATGTCAATCATTCAGGATTAGATGTCGATCATCCAGTGGTAGACGTGTCAATCATTCAGGATTAGATGTCGATCATCCACTGGTAGACGTGTCAATCATTCATGATTAGATGGGTCAATCATTCACAATTAGATGTGCCATCATTCAGGATTAGATGTGTCAATCATTCAGAATTAGATGTGTCAATAATTCAGGATTTGTGTCAATCATTCAGAATTACATGTTTGTCCATTCAGGATTAGATGTGTCGATCAGGCAGGATTAGATGTGTTGATCATTCAAGATTAGATCTGTCGATTATTCAAGATTAGATGTGTCAATCATTTAGGCTTAGATGTGTCAATCATTCAGGATTAGATGTGTCAATCTTTCATTATTAGATGTGTCAATCATTTAGGATTAGATGTGTCACTCATTTAGGATTAGATGGTGATCATCCAGGATTAGATGTGTCAAGCATTCAGGATTCAATCATTCTAACTTCATATCATTCATATTGGTTATATTTGTAGAGATATATATACAGTTTTAAACTATTCATAGAATTCTACAGTATTGTTTAATGACATAATTCTGTGAGTTTGAGTTGATTGTGACTTGTGCCATGATATGATGAAGTGAACTCTACTAGATATAGATTACCCATTTACATCCTAAAGTCAAAAGGAAGGTTTTTAACCCTTGAAATTACAGCGTCTCAATTACAAGACAACTATGCAGGAAACATGCTGAATATTTTGAAAATAGTTAAACTGGAAGCTGTTTTAAAATATTCAACAGAACATCGTTTACATCATACAGAATCTGTGATTTTTGCTCTGTGAAGGTTAACAGCCCATTTGCCTTTAGATGCCACTCATCAATTCTACAATAAAGCAATGTGTTTGAACCTGTGTTAAGAGACAACTTGCCTTAAGAGACCACACTTTCATTCTTCAGTGGATGGTCTCTTAATTGTCAAACCAGATTATTATTATTATTATTTTCTAACTTTTACCATATCTCTTAACTCCGATGTCAATAGTCTATCTTTTACCATGTCAATGATAAAGAAACTGGTGTACATTTTTCAACAGTTGGTGGACGGTTTTGCTGTCTACGACAGCACCATCTTCCGCAAAATTTGTTGAAAAATGAACATGAGTTTATCTTTTAATTAAATTTGAAAACTTCAACTTTTGACATCAGAGTGTTAAGGGCTAAAGTATTTTGCTGATTATGATGAAGTTCGACTCTTAGATGTAATATGTCAAACCTGTTCGGGTATGAAACCTAATCTCCCTTGTGATAGATAGATATACTAAATTGATCTGTAGGTCATGGTCTGGAGCGTTGTTTTTAGGCTGGTCATCAAAGCCCTTCAGACTCTTGATTTAAATAGTCCCATTGGTCTACAATATTCCATCTGTATCGGCATACCCAGTACGGACACTGGGCGGCGGCTACGTCCATGTTTAAAGCCACTGAGATGATCCACTGAAGTCATCGATTTTGGCTCGGATGCGGCATAGAGTAACATTGGATAGGATTTTCCTAATGCTGTTGAGGAGCACAATGGGCCACGGATTGGCTGGGGCGGCCAGGTGGCTTCTTGGGCTTAGGTAGCGCGATAAGGATGCCTTGGCGTACAGCGTCGATGGAAAGGTGGTGCGTAAAGGCTGAATTGATTAGGTGCGTGGTTTTGAGATAATGTCACTTGCGTATTTAAATGTTTTATTGCTCATGCCATCGGGTCCGGATGCATGCCCATTTCTCAGGGCTTTTAGTGTCATCTCAATTTCTGCTGTTTTAATGGTCTGGGGTCTCCTGAAAATGGGTGAAACAGATCATCATCGTGGTCGGTGACCTGTTCCTTGAACGATTCTAGAATTGTCTCCACTTTGCCCTGGTCAGTTCTGATAAAGTGTCCTTCAATGTTGTGTACAGTAAGTGATGGTGTGTAGTCAGTAACTCTCAGGGCATTTTATGAGTCATCCATGGTAGCGATTTCATCTGCTAGGAAGTCTGCTTGGGTGCAGAATGTTATTGCCTTCCCTGCGTAGTTTGGTGTGGTCTTCACTTTGGCCATTTTGTTAGACGCACAGCCGTAATGCTTTCTGCTCTGCTGATAGTTTTACTACTACAGGATCATCAGTATACCTATTTCAGTTGTTGTTTTTGATAACTCTGATGATGCTGGTGGCTGATGATTGCATACATTTGAGTATTTTGATTAGGGCTTTGTTTGGATCTGAGCTGATACAGACGTTAGCTATCTGCTCCCTGAGGGCCTTTTTGTATGCCATTTGGGTGTCAGTGTCGCTGATTAGCTTGGATATGTTGTAGGCAACTACCCTCTTGCGTTTCTACATAAGTATAGATGGCTCATCTGAAGGCGTGTAATGAATGTTTGTGATCCGAATTCAGGTCTGCACCTCCATAAGAACGAGCATCACGAAGTTGGGTCTTTGCTGAGTTTACACAGCTTGGAGTTCAAATCTCCACACATGAACAGTTGCCATTTGGCTGGAATAATAATGGCAGAGCTCAGTTCTGCATAGAAAGAATCTAATAGTGATGGATTATCTTTGGCTTTTTCAGCCGTTGGGCCATATGCATTCACTTAGTGGTAGGACATCCTCTCATTGGTATAACCAAGTCGATGAATGCACCGCAATGACCGATGTATCCAAAACTGATGACATGGTCTAGCCTTGGTTCGATTATGAAGCCAACCCCCGATATTGCCTCTTTGATGTTGCAGTGAGACCACGTACATTCCACATAGTGATGGTAAGCTCCTGGGAAGATTGCTTTGTCTGAAGGGTATGCCACTAGAGATGGAATATGCCGACAATGTGGACTTCTAAGACGACGAAGCATGAAACGAAAGAAAATGACGATCCACTTCGTGGCAGGGGACAATGGAAGAAAAGTAAAATCCAGCACTCACTACTCTGCTGACATCGCTGCACGCTGTGTCATGGGGAATTTAGCTTTCCAGTCCTTATGGAAGCTATGGATTCGTAGATCAAAGATGCCGTTGACAAAAAGATGTTTATACAACGCAACTTGCATATCATTGATGCTGTATAACTGTAACAGCTTGGCAGCTCCAAAGGCAGCACTAGACAAACACGATTCACCGCAAACACCTACGCATCATCACTGGACACCGATGGCCAGACAGCATAATTTCCAATGATGCGCTATACAAGATGTGTTGGATATTGTCACTGTCCCGTAAAAGTCACCCTGCGAAGATGGTCCATGTTTGGCCATGTGCTAAGGATGCCAGAAGACACGCCTGCACAGAGAGCCTTGGAATTTGCCATACTGGGAGTCAGCAAATATAAATCCAGGAGAGGATGTCATTGCATAAATCTGTCAAGCATGCTACGAGGTGACCTCAAGACAGCAGGACTCTGTACACTCAGATCAAGAATAGACAAGACACAATGTTCAAAAGCGAAGAAGGACTGATTGCAGCTGTAGAATGTTTACTATTTCAGCCGTGGAATACAGTAATCATACATTGGTCTAATTGCTCAAGCCGCATCAAAAGCCAGTTTGGGCTGGTTTGGCACACATGATGATGTTTGCTATTGTTATATGGTCACTACTAGCTCTTTAATGGTCAATATTGGTCAAGAAACTCTAAATATGTGCTTAGCGAGCCAGGCATTTCAGTGGTAATATTTCACAAATACTCTTCTTATGGTCAGCAAATGGACATTTCTCAAGACCAGTACAGAGGCTGTGTTTGGCCTGCTTGATCATAAAAGGGCTAAAGCTATGGGCTGTACCAGAGATGGCTGGTACGGTCACTGATAGAGATCATAAAGCATGTATTAAATATTGTCTATGGACATTATTAGAGTATGGTCACTTTGACAATTATATTAGATTGTTGTTGTTTTATGGCCACTACTAGAGATGACCATGACAAATGTTAGTGTTGATGTTACTATGCTATGACTAACCGTATGACTGCTTCTCATGTTAAGACATTGTATAGTAATGCACTGCAGTATCAGTAGAAGCAACATTAACAAATAGCTGTATTAAAGCTGAACTGCCATGCTTAAATATTCAATTTTAACCCTTTTATGGCCAAGCTAGCCTATAATTGCATCTGCAAGTGTTGAGACAAATTTTCATTTACAGGCCAGAAGACTGGTTTTAAAAGTTTATGACCAAAATGGCTGAATCTAGAATAACGGAGCCATCTATTTGTGGTAAATTTTCCAAAAACATTCAGTTGGCCCGCAAATTTTTTTTAGATATTCTTGACCACTAATAGATTAACCCATACTAACTAATAACAGTGTTACCAACTATTATAATTTTTTTAATAGCGATGTTGAATTAGGGACTCGTGTCTATAATTCAATTTCATAATTTAAACAAGAGGACTGTGACACTCACCTGGACCATTAGCATTTGAAACACTTGCATTTAAAGATACGTTTCTTTACATTAAACAAGGTGGTGACTGGAAAAATTGACCAATCAAAATTCTGAATGGAAGTTCTGGAGCCTAACATTATAGTTATTCCAAACAAATTTGATGGAAATCCATGAAGCGGTTAAGGACATTTTAATAATTTCCGTAAAATTTTTCATAAAATCTAATCAATCAAAATTCTGAATAGAAGATCGAGAGCCTACCAACATAGACTGTATCTAGTAAAATTTGGTTTAAATAGTTCAAGCAGCCAAGGAAGAGTAGCATTTTAAGCATTTCCGTTTGATTTTTCATAAAATCTAAGATTTTCACCCAAAAACTTGATCAATCAAAATTCCGAAAAGAAGATAGAACCTACCAGCATAGAACCGATCAAGTCAAATTTGGTTGAAATATGTCAAGCAGCTAAGGAGTAGCAGCATTTTTACCATTTCCGGTAGATCTTTCATAAAAATCTCAGATTTTCACCCAAAAAATTGATCAATCAAAATTCTGAAAAGATGTTTTAGAGCATACCACCATAGAATGGCTCTAATCAGATTTGTTTGAAATATGTCAAGCACCTAAGGAGGAGTGGCATTTTGACCATTTCCGGTAGATTTTTCATAAAATCTCAGATCTTCACCCAAAAAATTGATAAATCAAAATTCTGAAAAGGCGTTCTAGAGCCTACCACCATAGAATGCATCTAGTTAAATTTGGTTGAAATATGTCAAGTAGCTAAGGAGGAGTAGCATTTTGACCATTTCCGGTAGATTTTTCATTTTTCAGGCCAGGTGAGCTAAAAAATCATTCATTTATATGTAATGAAATAATCATGTTATGGTTTATTTTGTTTCGTTACATGTAGGCCGAATATTTAAGATTCTAAAAGTATACAATTTTGACCGGGTTTTTTCCAAGCATTCTGCTGTGAATATGCTCCTTTAAATGAATTATTTTATATGTGGTGAGAATTATTCAGTTTAACACCTTAATGGTCAAGCCAACCAAAACTGGCCACCAAAAGTGGTCTTGATAAATGGCCATTTGCAGGCCAAGAGAAGACTATTTTTGATGATCGAGCCAGTCAATCCAGTAGTAAATTTTCAAAACTTGTCTTATCCTGCAAATGGAGATTCACTAAGCAAAAATTTGAATTTTCTAGCAAATCTTGCCTGTACCAGTGTTAAACTATCAATACCCAGACTGTATATAGGAACATTATCTGTAAGACTGTAACTGGTTCATATAGAATCTTTTAGCATGGCAGTTCATCTTTAATAATAAATGTAATTAGATAATCTGTACAGAGCTAGATAGATCGCTTTAATTTCTAGGTGAATAAATTATTTTAACTTTTCTTCTCGTGTTTGTTGAATGTCCGTACGTCTTTGTGTCTGTCGGTCCATGCAAATTTTGGGTTTTCGTTCAATAACATTACTTTTGCTAGAAATATTGTGATGAAAATTCATGGGAAGGTTGGCGTTTGTGGTAGGGAACTGCACGCTAATTTGTGGGTCAGTCAGTCTGTCTGTCCATCCATCTTTCTGAGTGTGTCCGTCCGCCTGTGCAAATTTTGCGTTTTCATTCATTATTTTTGCTTGAAGTATTGGGAGAAAACTTCATGGGATGGTTGTCTAGGGTAGTGGGGAAATGCACATTATATTTTGGGTCAGTCACTCCGTCCATTCATGCATGTTTCTGACCGTGTGTGTGTCTGTCTGTGCAAACTTTGTTTTCATTCGATAGCTTTACTTTTGCTTGAAGTATCATGATGAAACTTCATGTGACGGTTGGCTAGGGTAGTAGGGAAATGCAAGTTATTTTAAGGATGAGTCAGTCCGTACATCCATCCATCTGTCTTTCCGACCATGTGTCCATGCTCTGTGCAAATTTTGAGTTGTCGCTTGATAACTTCTTTTGCTTGGCGCATCTTGACGAAACTTCATGGGCGCTTTCGTCAGTGCGTGCATGCATGTGTCTGTAAACCAGTGGGTTTTTATACACATCACTGTTATTGATTCAGACTTATGGGGATTCGTTCAACTATGGAACTCATCAGAGGTGCAGTTAGTCTGTCTGCATATTCTCAGGTTTTATAGGGCCCTAGGGTGGAAAAAGGAAGAGCTACAAAATTGGTAGAATTGGAGATGAATATGTCTGTCTATTTAATGGAATGGGTGAAGCTATGATAATATGGTAGCAAATTTATTGATTAGTCTGTCCTGCGGAATAAGGAAATTTAATCAGGAAATAAAAATATAAATCTCTCGAGTGACAAATCTCATGTGACATGAATTGAATCAAATAAAATAACCATTTTATGGCTAATGCATTCAGAATATGTAATCTGCTAGTGTCTATAATAGCAAATCATATATATCTGGCACCATGAACTAGTGAAGGCATGTTTAGTACAATAAGATATAGTGGTTACCAATTTCTTACCATCATATTTTGTATTCTAAATTTTATGACTGGATGCTATTCTGATCTAAAATTCAGAGCCAAAAAATATGGCCACAAATTTTTTACGAGAGCATATAGTCGACGCTTTGTCCGTCCATCCGTTCGTTCACCATATATAAGTTTGTCTGGGGCATAGTTTCAAGACTTTTTCAAGCTTGGTATGTGGATGCATCTTAGGGAGGTGTGCGGAGTATGAAAAGTAGGTCATGCTGACCTACCTTTCATGGTCGACTGAATATCACAGAAAATGTTTGTCCGGGGAATAGTTTCAAGACTCACATATGGTCTCCAAACTTAGTATGTGGATGCATCTTAGTGAGGTGTGCGGAGTATCAAAAGTAGGTCATGCTGACCTACTTTTCATGGTTGACTGAATATCACAGAAAATGTTTGTCCGTGCCAGTTTCAAGACTTGCACATATGGTCACCAAACTTGGTATGTGGATGCATCTTAGCGAGGTGTGCGGAGTATGAAAAGTAGGTCAAAAGTAGATCATGCTGACCTACTGTTCATGGTCAACTGAATATCACAGGAAATGTTTGTCCGTGCCAGTTTCAAGACTTGCACATGGTCACCAAACTTGGTATGTGGATGCATCTTAGTGAGGTGTGCGGAGTGTCAAAAGTAGGTCATGCTGACCTACTGCTCATGGTCGACTGAATATCACAGAAAATGTTCCCCTGTTTAAGACTATATGCTCGGCCTCAACTGTAACCCACTGGGTGTCAATCCAGACATTTGGAGGGGCTAACCAGAGCATTATGCACAACGCTAATGAATGACACTTGGAGATCGAATCAACCGAAATGGTGCTCACCCTGTGAGGACCCGCCAGGCAGATGCAGCGCCGGGCTCCACGCCTCGAAGGAGCCCACCCTCAGCTACTGGAGGTCCCATCAACTCGTCTTGTGGAGCCAGGGGACGAGGATGGAGAGCTGCTGGCCAACCGAAAGAGAAGACCAAACCCAAAGAGAACCCCAAACCCAAAGAGAACCCCAGTATCAACATCATGCACTGGAACGCTGAAGGGGTTACCAACAAGAAATCAGAGCTCGAACAGTTCCTGTACGAAAACAACATTGATATCTGCTGCATCCAAGAGACACACCTGCAAGAAGGAAAACCATTTAAGATCAGAGGGTACCAGATTTTCTGGTGTGATCGAAGAGGAAGAAAGAAAGGCGGGGTGATCACCTTGGTCCGAAACAGCGTGAACGCCAGCCAGATCAAAACCTTTATGGAAGAGGCAGAATATATCAAGATCAAGGTAACAACCAGCAACTCTCTGATTGACATTGTCAATTATTACTGCCCTAATGACAAGAATCTCTCACTTGACACAATCCAGGTCCCGGACTCCCACTTCCTCATTGCGGGAGACTTTAATAGCCAGTCTCAGAGCTGGGGATACAGAACACTTGATAAACGAGAAGACATTGAAGCATGGCAAGATGAAAAGCACCTTTTACTTGTCAACGATCCCACAGATCAGCCTACCTTCTACTCGCGCCGGTGGCACTCGACAACAACGCCGGACTTGGCATTTTGTACAGAAGACATTCACAGAAACCTCAGTAGAGTGGTCGGATCGCAGTTAGCAGGAAGCGACCACCACCCAGTCCCCCTCTCTCTTTCTGGAAGTATTTCGACAAGTTCACCTCAACATCCAAGGTGGAACTACAAAACGGCAAATTGGAGTCTGTTCGGCATTCGTTCCAATGAGCTTACCCAAAATAGCAGTAGAAGGGAGAAACATCAACAATGCGGTCAAGGAATTTAATTCAAGTATCCTCAAGGCTGCCAACGAAGCGATTCCTCGAGGGTTCAGGAAAAACTACCGCCCCTACTGGACAACAGAACTGCAAGCAGCACATGATAAACTAGACAAGGCCAGAGAAGATGCAGAGGATAATCCCTGTCATGAAAACCACTTCACGCTACAACAAACTAAAGCCAGGTATCTAAAGACCAAGCTGGAGGCCAAAAGAAGTTGGAGGGAAAAGACGGCAGGGTTTAATGTAGAGACACCACAAAGCTATGGAGACTGACTAAAGCACTGAATGATGAGGGTGTCGGGGGAGAGAAGATTACTCTTGAAGAAGATGGACAAACACTGTCAGGAAAGATGGCTGCCGATGCCTTTGCGAAGGTATATGCAAAAGAAAGCAACATTTCTATACCACGAATGCGTCAAAAAGAGGTTAGAAAAGAGCAAAAGGAAAGAACAGACACCAACACTCACGATGCAATGAAAGTTGACATTAGTTTAGCAGAACTGAAGAAGGCTATCCGCCAATTGAAGAAGAAGAAATCTCCCGGGCCAGATGGCATTACGAATGAAATGATCCAACACCTTGGTAATGCATCTCTCTGCATGTTGCTAGACATCTTTAATCTCAGTTGGATCAATGGAGAGGTTCCTCAGTGCTGGAAGGAAGCCAGAATGACTCCTATTCTGAAAAAAGGGAAGAACAAGACGAAAGTGCTGAGCTACCGTCCTATCAGTCTTACAAGCTGCATATGCAAGACCATGGAGCGCATCGCCAACCAGCGGTTGCAGTGGTACCTGGAGTCGGAGAACATTATAGTTTCAGAGCAGGCCGGGTTCAGAAGATACAGGAGCACAGAAGATCAAACAACACATCTTGCACAGGTCATAGAAGACACTTTTCAAGCCAAGAAGGTGATGCTAGCTGCCTTTATCGATCTGCAGAAGGCATTTGACAAGGTGTGGAAGGATGGTCTCCTCGTGAAGCTCCGGCGCACAGGCATCGGTGGCAACATGTTCCGATGGACCAAGTCATACCTACACAATCGCAGAGCTAGGGTGCTGGTGGATGGACAATCTGGACAGAATGTATTGCTGAGACAAGGGGTACCAACTCTGTTCATACTCTTCATTAATGACATTGTAGCAGAGCTGCCCAATGGGATCCAAGCAGCCCTCTATGCAGATGACCTCGTACTCTGGTGCACCGAGGAGTACACAATGACTGCGACGTACAGAATGCAGCTCGCCTTGGACAGAATTACAGCTTGGGCCAATCGCTGGTGTATTACCATCAACAAAGAAAAATCATCAGCCATGCTATTCTCACTGTCCACCAAAACCAAGGTTGGCAATCTGACACTGGGCGGTACTCCACTCGAGTACGAGGACCAGCAGACATACCTGGGAGTCACCTATCACAGAAGATTAACATGGAAGGAGCACATCCAGAACGCACAGGCAAAGGCCAGAAGAAAGCTAAACATCATGAGGAAGCTGGCAGGAACAAAGTGGGTGCCAATGAAAGGATCCTCAAGACCATCTACCTAGGTGCCGTACGACCACACCTTGAGTATGGATCCAGCCCATGGATGACAGCAGCTAAATCTCATCAACAGAACCTCGACAGAGTACAAAACCAGGCACTGCGCATCATCACTGGTGGAATGCGATCAACACCAATAGAAAAAATGGAGCAGGCAGCAGGCATCCCCCCACTTAGTAAAGGAAGGGAATGCAAAGCACTAATCCAAGCTGCAACGTTCAAATCGTTCAACAACCACCCGATGAAGATCAGGCAAGCACAGCTGTCATCAGGAAGACTTAAAAGATCAAGTTTTGTGAAAGAGACAAAAGCACTTCAAAGGAAACACCAAGAAATGTTGCCAGCACAAATAGAAGACCCAAACCACACCCTTGATCCTCCACCCTGGGAAAACAAACTAGAGAGTATAGCTATTCGCACCACAGTACCTCATCTCACAACCAAAGATGAACACAGTGATGTGAGCAAGAAGGCCCTGACCCTAGCCATGCTGGAAGAAATGTACCCTCAGGAGACATGGATAAGGATCTACACAGATGGATCAGCCAAAGATGCAATTAGGAGCGGAGGTGCTGGACTGGACATACAGTGTCCAAACAGACAACATGAGTCAGCTGCAATACCGACAGGCAAACACTGCACAAACTACGGAGCTGAGTAGAAGCACTGGTCCATGCAGCTAATACCATCAGCAGAACAGCAGACCCTATTGCACAGATTGTCTTTTTATCTGATGCCCGCTCCGTCCTTGAGGCTATCACTAAAGGTAAGCTGCCACAACTTGAAGAAGCACTACAAACCATCAAATGCTTTCGGATAGCATTGTAGTGGATCCCCTCACACTGTGGAATCCATGGAAATGAGGAAGCAGACAAGATGGCAAAGGTGGGTGCAGAAGAGAATCAGACAGAAAACATGGTTACACATACAGAGATGAAGACTATCATCAAGTCACTCTATAGAACACCTCAATCAGAAGATGCCTACCATCATCTCTCGAGGCCAGAGCAAGTGACCATTTTTCATCTCAGAACTGGACATAACAGACTAAACCAACACATGTACAGGCGGTTCCACCTTACGACATCACCCGCTTGTCCTTGTGGAGAAGCAGAACACACCACAGAGCACATACTTCAATGTTGTAGTACGTATCAGCTGCTGAGAGAAGAGATCTGGCCTTTGTCAACCTCTTTTCTTGAAAAGCTGTATGGGCCTGTGGAAGAACTGCAGAAAACAACAGATTTCATCGTGAGAACGGCTCTCCAAGTGTGATACCAGCGATCGAAAAGAAGAAGACAGAAAATGTTTGTCCGTGCCATAGTTTCAAGACATTTGCACATATGGTCACCAAACTTGGTATGTGGATGCATCTTAGCGAGGTGTGCGGAGTATGAAAAGTAGGTCAAAAGTAGATCATGCTGACCTACTGTTCATGGTCGACTGAATATCACAGAAAATGTTTGTCCATACCATAGTTTCAAGACCTTTGCACATATGGTCACCAAACTTGGTATGTGGATGCATCTTAGTGAGGTCTGCGGAGTATGAAAGGCAGGTCAAAAGTAGGTCATGCTGACCTCCTTTTCATGGTTGACTGAATATCACAGAAAATGTTTCTGTTCATTTTGAACATAGTTTTTATATGTATTTTTTTAGCTCACCTGGCCTGAAAGGCCAAGTGAGCTTATGTCGTGGCGACCGTCCTTTAAACGACTTCTTCTCATGAACCGCTGTGCCAATTTCAATTATATTTGGCAGGAAGCATCCTTAGGGCATAGGGATCCAAGTTTGTTCAAATGTAGCCGATTGGTCAATTAGGTCGGTGGCCATCTTGGATTTTGGCCGATTTTTAGAAGTCTTTAAAAATCTTCTCCGAAACCGCTTGAGGGATTGAAGAAAACCGCATGAAATATGATCTAGGGCAAGAGCTCCAACAAATTTGTTCAAGGGAACTTAATTGGTCAAATAGTTTTGCAGCCATCTTGGTTGACTTAGTTTTAGCGAAAATAACTTCTCCAGAACCGCTGAAGGGATTAGGCCGAAATTTGGCAGATGTGATTAGGGACTAAGGGCTAGTAAAGTTTGTTCAAGAGAAGCTGATCCGTCAAAAAACATGGCCGCCGTGGGCCAATCAAAATATAGCATGTTTGGTGGCCATATTGGATTTTTTTATTTGATGGATTTTGAGGCCGAAATTGGTTTCATATAGGTTTTTTGGTATTCTGATCTCAGATTTACAACTTTCGAAACTGTCGGATAAATGGTTTGGCAGCCATCTTGGATCATTTTCCCGCCAAAATGCTCCCATACTAAAGCAATGGGGAATTTAAAATGTCTTCTCGAGAACTACTGGGCCGATTTCAATTATATTTGACATGAAACATCCTTATGGCATAGAGATTCAGGTTTGTTCAAACAAACCCGATCCGCCAATTTGGCCGGTGGCCATCTTGGATTTCGGCCGATTTTTAGAAATGTCTTTAAAAATCTCGTTCTCCGAAACGGCTTGGGGAATTGATTCAAAACTTATGAAACCTCATCTAGGCAAAGAGGTAAGCCAAGCTTGTTTAAGACGACTTGATTGAACGAATGGTTCGGTAGCCATCTTGGATGATCTAGTTTTCCCGAAAACAATTTCTCCAGAACCGCTGAATGGATCAGGCCAAAATTTGGGAGATATGATTAGGACTAAGCGCCATTAAAGTTTGTTCAAGGGAAGTTGCTCCGTCAAAAAACATGGCCGCCGTGGACCAATCAAAATGTAGCGTGTTTGGCGGACATATTGAATTTTTTATTTGATGGATTTTGAGGCCAAAATTGGTTCTATATATGTTTCTGGGTATTCTGAGCTCAAATTTGCAATTTTCGTAACTGTCGGATAAACGGTTTGGTGGCCATCTTGGATAATTTTCTCGTCAAAAGCTCCCATGCTAAAGCAATGGGAAATTAAAAATATCTTCTCGAGAACTACCAGGTCGATTTCAATTATATTTGGCAGGAAGCATCCTTAGGGTATAAGGATCCAAGTTTGTTTCACGAAAATGACTCCTCCAGAACCGCTGAAGGGATCAGGCCGAAATTTGGGCCATTAAAATTTGTTCAAAGGAAACTGATCCATCAAAAAAACATGGGCGCCGTGGGGCAATCAAAATATAGTGTGTTTGGCGGCCATATTGCACTTGCAAAAGTGTCCACAAACTCATTTAAAAGACTGCTAAACCACCCACCAACAATTTTGACAAAAATTGATGGTGCTCCATGTGAGCGACACAGGCCCCTTGGGCCTCTTGTTCATATGGTGCCAAGCAAAGTCTAAGTGTGTTTATATAGAGAAACTTAGATTTTGCTTTTTATCCATCCAGTTTCTCTGCAGAGTATGCCTTCGGGGAGCATACATCAATTTATAGTGTTACTGGTCCGATTTGTCTCAAATTTTAACTTTAAAAGGGAGTGCCCGTACACTAGGCAGGTTCGATTCTTACTTTAGTAATTTCTTGATTAATCAGACTGGGTAGCCTACATTACCCAGACATAAAAACAAAGCCATATCAATGACGAAAGCTGCAATGGTGTTTACAAATGTCCATTTGCAGGCTAAGAGAAGACTATTTTTGAAAATGTATCACTGTAATGCCTGGCTCGATGCTCGAGCCAGTTATCTGTGATACATTTTCAAAAATAGTCTTCTCTTGGCCTGCAAATGGGCATAGAGCAAAATGCTAATTTCCGTGACCAATTGCATTAAAGAGTAATTAAAAGGCAGGTTTTGAAATGGAATTTATTCACGATTATTCAATTTTTTAAATTTTTAATTACATAAATTCACGCTTTAAAAAATAATGGTGATTTTGGATTTAATTATGTAATCACACAGGCTACCATACGCTAGGTTCCACAACTCTGGTCATGATCCAGGAAAGCCCATAATCCAGGAAATCTGAACAGATTTTACAATGTACAACAAAAACATGAGCGTGAGGGTTTACAATCTTTTCTCTTGTTTATTCTTTTCTTGTACAGGCTGGATGAGGTAATTCCATCCTTCTATGGCTATCTGTCAGGTTTTAATCTATCACACACATCCGAGGCCTTTTCTCGACTGTTCTCCATCTTAGCGATGCGGGAACCAAACTGAATTGCACGTTTAGGAAGCACTGCTGTTTTCCAGAGCCCGAGTTTTGCAGCACACATACGCAATATCAATTTTTCACCGATCCCACGAGGTAAAGTAAGGTCCGCCTATATGAAAATAATGAGAGGATATCTGAAGGAAAAGATCCATACAGCCACCCATCATATATGTGAAAATAGGACAAATGTACATCAAGGGTGCATTCAGGAGAGTGAATATCTTCAGTTCACTGAACATTTGTTCGGGCCAAGAGGAATTACGGTTGCTTCGATTGTTCTCTTGCATGTTATATACAAGAAATCAGTGCTACAATATATGACGGGATAGTGGAGAAAATTTTGCCATTTTTTTATGTCTGCACATTTTGGCAGAAAGTCCTTTATTACTTCTGGTATTTTGATGCATGCGCGCACACATGGAAGGAAATAAGGAGTTTGAATAATGATATGACTAAAGACAAAAGCAATCACTAAATTGACAAAAATTTTAATTTTCACGAATAATAATATCTATGGCAAACTGCATGAACTCTTCAGAAAAATATTTTCACTTGTGAATACCTTTAAGTGGACAGGAAGGTTGCTGAGAAAAGAGACCACATCTTCATCCAGGAAAGGCAGTCTAGACTCGCGCCCATGGTCAGAAATTATCCTAAAAAGCAAAAAGTTACAAATAGCAGTTTAACCCTTTCATCGATGAATTCCACATATCTTAGTTTCAAGCACCCCTACAAGAACTGTTCAACATTTAAAAATTAATTTGCTTCCAGTCAAATTAATTTCAAAATATTCAACAGAATAAGTTTTATATCGCAAAGAATCTCCTTTTTCAGGGATTTGTCGGTGAAAGCATTAATCATCACTATACAAGCATCTCAATCTTAAGGTAAGCAAACAGCAAAGTTGTTAAAAAATTTGAAATTATTATGACTGAAAGCTGGCTTCCAGTCATAATAATTTCAAAAAATTCAGCAATATAGCAGCAATAATTATATGCTTCAATGCATGACCAATCTGAGGCTTTATCTTTAGCTCAGTCATTTTGTCTCAGTTACTTGCTTTATGTCAGAGTTTTTGACATTTCTGACAAGGCTAACAATTTACTATTACACACATTACAATATTGCTCGGACATGTGTCTATCATTTTGTCTTGGGCACTTGGTCTGTCTGTCAAAATTTTTGACATTTCTGATCAAGCGGCCGTTGTTATGATTGTAGCAATAATAGACTTGTTACCATATTTCTAGGACATGGCCACATATCAGGTATGGGGTCAATTCCGATTGGAATTAGAATTGATCAGTCAATTCCAAAATTGGAATTATTGATAAATCTGAGGACCCCAGAATTGGAAGTGGAATTGATAAATTTTAAGACACTGGAATTGGAATTGATAATTTGAATTGACCGGAATTGATAAATTCCAACTCAATTCCAGTCATATTTGTCATAGATTTACTGAACATTGTTGGCTATGAAATGTACATGTAATATCTGTATTATACACTCATCTTTATATGCCCTTAATGCATTTCATCCTAAATGATCTATATGATACCATTTACCACATTTCATTCTATATGCAGGTTGATGATATTTATTATGCCAGCTGTTATTAGATGTTTTATTGAATATTTTACAATTTATTTGACTGAATACTTTTGTCTCCTATGGCTGCAACAGTTTCTATTAAAATAAATTTTAACAACTTAGTTATGTTTGGTTTGAAGACTTAGAATTTGAGATACCGATAATTCAGTGATGAGCAAGTTAGCCCGTAACCCTTTAACACCTAAGCTGACCAAAACACCTTCTGCAATGAGTTTGAGAAATGTTCATTGGCAGGCCAACGGAAGACAAGTTTTGAAAATTTACCACTGGAGTGGCTAGCTGGATAACTGAGCCAGTAATTCCAGTGGTAAATTTTCAAAAATTATCTCTCGCTCTGAATTGACAAAATAAAAATCTGATAAATGCTATGAACTTAGATACATTATTGAATTAACTCAATTCTCCATGACCAGTGACCAATTAAACCTTTTTATCCTATGCGAGCTTTGTACCTCCTTTATTCAATCAAAGCCTCTGATCTTGAACTTATTTCATTCTGCATTCTCCGGAAACAGGTTTCATCTCTATGAAATCATGCCATCTTTAAAATCATACAAATTAGTTAAAATGATTTCAAATATATGAGCTAGAACCAAGATAACCAAATTGTGTTAAAATTATTCATCAAAATGTTAGCAATAGGGTTCAATAAAGTAATAACTATCATCTGCATGGAATGAAATGGGTGAAGAAATCGGTACATTACAAGATAATTGCCCTTTATTTATCCCCTCCTATATAACAAAGGAATCATTGAACAAACCCCTCTGCGAAATGTCTCAGCTTTTAAAACACAGACACCTGGACTAGACGTGTTATTCAAACTCTACATACATGTGCTCAGTACTCTCACTCAGTACTGTACTACACACATTGTATTCTAATGCTTTTTAAAGCAAACATTTATATAGCAAGGTTCACACATATCTATAATAATTAGACATGGCATTAACCTTTAACCCTTTCATCAGAAAAACCCGGCATTAAGCTATAATTAAGTCAAATGAACTAAAAATAAGATCTGCTGAATGTTGATCTTTTGGACAATTATTTGACTGAAAGATATAACTACATATTGGCAACAACAATTTTTATTCTAATTGTTTTAAATATTAACGGAGAAGCCAACCAAAAATGCCTTCTGCACTGGTCTTGAGGAAGAATCATATATATGTATGCTAAGAGACTATTTTTGAAAATTTACCAGTGGAATGACTGATTCCATAACTGAGCCAGTCATTGCATTGTTAAATTTAAAAAAAAATAGTCTTCTCTTATCCTGCAAATGGATATTTGCTAATGATAAATCTAGTTTTTCTTGGCCAATCTTAGGTATTAAAGGGTTAAAATATAACAATGTTCATCTCAAATAAATGTTGCTATGGAATTGGACTTGAAATCGACCTTGTCTGATTGGAATTGATAAAATGAATTGATGTGGAAACGGAATTGGAATTGATAAAATGAATTGAGGTGGAATTGATAAAATGGAATTGACCCCATCCCTGCCACACATATTCATGGCTTGTATGTGTGTGTGTGTGAAGCAATGCATGTATTTTACACACATGTGGCTGGGTGGGAAGAAATCTATTTTGACATGGCAAAACTTACTACAAATGAACTATCTTTTCAAAATTGCCTTGTTCCAGAGATCCACATATATGCAAGTTCGAGAGATATACACATCAGTGAAGACATACTTAGATAGTATAAGTGAGGAGTGACAGTTCATATAGGGTAGCTGTTACAAACCTATCATCACGTCCCAGATTACGACACCAAATACGACTTAATTCTAGTTCAAGTTCATCTACCAGTCCTGGCCAGCCATCTTGTCTGCAAACAAGAAAAGTTATATTACACCAATAAGTAGGCTATTTGACTTATTTTAATCATCTTAAGTCAATGTGTATTTGCAGGCCAAAAGAATTAAGCCAGCCATTCCGAACAAAAAATTTCACAAATAATGGTCTGCCTGCAAATGGACATTTTTTGTGATCATTCTAGGCTGGCTTAACATTGCAGGTTAAAATACATAAGAAAGCTGTATTCTATTGCATAACATTCACTAAACCATTACATATTCTTTTTGTCGAGCCATTAGTGAAGTGTAGGTTATCTCCATAGCGATCCAAATGACGATCGGCATGTAACAGAATTAGAATAGTCATGTTATTCAATGGACACTTAATCCATCAAGGATCTTAATAAAACTTTACAGTTCTGTTCTACACCATCAAGGACCTATCTGATCTTAATAAAACTTTACAGTTCTGTTCTATACCATCAAGGACCTGTCTGATCTTAATAAAACTTTACAGTTCTGTTCTACACCATCAAGGACCTGTCTGATCTTAATAAAACTTTACAGTTCTGTTCTACACCATCAAGGACCTATCTGACCTTAATAAAACTTTACAGTTCTGTTCTACACCATCAAGGACCTGTCTGATTAATAAAACTTTACAGTTCTGTTCTACACCATCAAGGACCTGTCTGATCTTAATAAAACTTTACAGTTCTGTTCTACACCATCAAGGACCTATCTGATCTTAATAAAACTTTACAGTTCTGTTCTACACCATCAAGGACCTGTCTGATCTTAATAAAACTTTACAGTTCTGTTCTACACCATCAAGGACCTGTCTGATCTTAATAAAACTTTACAGTTCTGTTCTACCCCATCAAGGACCTATCTGATCTTAATAAAACTTTACAGTTCTGTTCTATACCATCAAGGACCTATCTGATCTTAATAAAACTTCAGAGTTTTGTTCCACACCATCAAGGACCTATCTGATCTTAATAAAACTTTACAGTTCTGTTCTACACCATCAAGGACCTATCTGTTCTATACCATCAAGGACCTATCTGACCTTAATAAAACTTCAGAGTTTTGTTCTATACCATCAAGGACCTATCTGATCTTAATAAAACTTTACAGTTCTGTTCTATACCATCAAGGACCTATCTGATCTTAATAAAACTTTACAGTTCTGTTCTATACCATCAAGGACCTATCTGATCTTAATAAAACTTCAGAGTTTTGTTCTACACCATCAAGGACCTATCTGATCTTAATAAAACTTTACAGTTCTGTTCTACACCATCAAGGACCTATCTGATCTTAATAAAACTTTACAGTTCTGTTCTACACCATCAAGGACCTATCTGTTCTATACCATCAAGGACCTATCTGACCGTAATAAAACTTCAGAGTTTTGTTCTATACCATCAAGGATCTATCTGATCTTAATAAAACTTTACAGTTCTGTTCTATACCATCAAGGACCTATCTGATCTTAATAAAATTTTGGAGTTTTGTTCTACACCATCAGTGCATCCAGTCTGTATCATAATGGTGATTTTCAAACTTTTTTCAATACTTTTACAGAATTTCAATTTACTATATCTTTGTGGGATTTATCTACTGCCGAGAAATTGAGATTCTGGAAATTCATTTTTCGATGTGTTAACCGTTTCATGTTGAAAGCGGCCAAAACTGGCTGCTGCAGTGATCTTGATGAATGTCCATTTGCACGCCAAGAGACAACTATTTTTGAAACACTACAATAATTGGCTCCGTAACCGAGCCAGTCATACCAGTGGTCAATTTGAAAGTCCTTTCTTGGCGTGCAAATGGACATTCAACGAGCAGCTATTTTGATTTTCTTAACCAAATTTAATCATTAAAGGGTTAAAATTGATTAAAATGTGTGTACAAAGTCGGAAGATGGTGATGTTTGAGTGTTTCCTGAGGCGGAGAAGGAATAGAAACTTCTTTCAGTTGGAATCTATTTTCGTCACCCATCTTCACTGTGGTTTGTCAGGTTATGCAAGCATGCGAAACCTCTTTAGGTTCTTTGTCATCTTTAGCTTTAGTTTATGGGTCATTTGGTCTGATCCTAACACACTTCACAAGTTGGTGTTATGACATGCCTTATACATGTTGGCAACCCATACTGAAATGATTTCTGAGTGGGTGTGTCCCTCTGACATTCAGAGAACATGTCCAAGTATTGACCATCGCTGTTTCGTAGTGGAACCGTGTTGCACAATTTGTACTATGCTGAATTTGAGATTGGGCAAATCTTAGCTAGAAAGGAGTGGGTATAACGGGATGGATCCATCTATTGAAAGCAATGGATGACGAGGCCTTCAAGGTGTAGAATGGGGGACCAATTCTGCGTAGATTTAAGCTAGGATTCCATTAACGTGTATGCGTATCCGAATGAGTGATTCCATTTGTAAGTATGCGTATCCGAAAGTAGTCACTACTACTACTACTACTAGCATGAATATGTTCTAAAATAGTCTATCAGCTTTTCAGTGAGTTTCACATTCCAGCGCACTTGCTACGAATTTAACTTATGTGTTTGAACACATGTACAGAATAATAGTGTCGATTTGGGGAAACCCCATGAATAACGTAATGAAAATGTCATTTTCAAGGAATCCCACATCCGAATGCTGTCCGTATCCGAATAAAATCGCTACATGTAGCGATCGGATTCGGATACTGACAGGGTTCGCATACGCATATGGACATATAGAATCATACTATCTACTTGTAATGGGAGTGAAAAAAAATCTGGATACACATACGCGTTAATAGAATCTTAGCCTTACCCTCATTTTATATGATTTATTGTAATCACATGAATAATTTAAATCTCAATGTGAAAGATACAGACCCACTTGAGCATCTTGTTGGTATCTTTATTAGCAAGTATATCGAAAATCTTAACTGGTGGTCAGGCAAAGCAGCGGTTCCTAAATGATAACACTTCCCTGCTCAGTCATCAGACCACCTTAAAATTGCATCTAAGTCTATTTGACTTGGGTGTCAAATCCAATGTACCATCCAAACACACGAGGATATCTAGGACATTGGCTTTGTGTATGGTAACTCTGCTAAAGTTTGGTGATTTCCCTCAATTTAACCATCTATTGTTCAAGCTGGCCTCGGCAATGGTTTTTGGTGTAATGAGTCGGTTATCCCTGTGATAAATCTTCAAAAATAGTATTCTCTTGGCCTGTAAATGGACATTCATGGACTATACACGTTTCTTGACCAATCTTAAACATTAAAGTGTTACCTTGTCATCTGATATCGTTACTAGCAGGCAGTATACATTATTTTCATCATCATCATTATTATTATTATTAGCTCACCTGGCCTAAGAAGGCCAAGTGAGGTTATGCCGTGGCAACCATCCATCTGTCCGTCAACTTTTTCTTTAAACAACTTCTCAAGAACCACAGGGCCGATTTCAATTATATTAGGCAGGAAGCATCCCTATGATATAGAGTTCCAGTTTGTTCAAACGAAGCCAATTGGCCGCCATCTTGGATTCTGACTGATTTTTTAGAAATTTATTTTAAAATCTTCTCCGAAACCGCTTGGGGGATTGATTCAAAACTCATGAAATATCATCTAGGGCAAGAGCTGAACAAAAATGTTCAAAAGAAGTTGATGCATTAAGAAACATGGCTGCTGTGTTCTTGTTACAATTCTACTCAACTCCTTAGGGTTCTACTTATAGTTAATGGCCTTTCTATATACTTGAAATGCCTATGTTCCAGGTGAGTGATACAGGACCCTTGGGCCTCTTATTATTATTATTATTATTATTATTATTATTATTTTTATTATTATTATATTATTATTATTACTTGAATCTGGCCCTGTGACGTGTGTATCCAGCAAGCTGTTCATCAGCTCCCATTCCGACTAAGACCACCTGAAACACATTAAGCAGTAGTACCCTGTGTATTGTTGAACATTCAGAAGCAGCCCATGTATTGTTGACCATTCAGTATTGACCGTGTATTATTGACCATTCAGTATTGACCCATGTATTGTTGACCTTTTAGCTGGTCTCAAGAATGGCAGATGCTCTTTAACTTAGGTAAATGTAGTGTTTTACAATTAGGGCACAATAACGTGTGCTATAGCTATAAAATGGGAAACAACACACTAGCAAAAAACATTAAAGAAAAACATTTGGGAATAACGATTCAGCAATCAATGGAGGTGTCAAGACAATGTGAAGTAGCATCAAGAAAAGCAAACCAAGCCCTAGGCCTGATATATCGTACAATAAAATATAAACCCCGCCCTGTTATTCTCCCTGTCGACTTAATCTACGCAAGTATTTCTTCACAAATAGAGTTATTAATGTATGGAATTCTCTACCAACAGAAGCAATTAACGCTCCAACATTAAACACATTAAAAAACAACCTAGACTCATTCTTCAAGTCACAGGGTTTTATACAGACCTAAGGTCGTCTAACTCCCAAAATTTCAGTCACTTCTTCTACACTGAAGTATTTGACTGCAATCACTGGTAAATCAGGCCATTCAGTATTGACCGTGTATTGTTGACCATTCAGTATTGACCATGTATTGTTGATCATTCAGTATTGACCCATGTATTGTTGAACATTCAGAAGCAACGCATGTATTGTTGACCATTCAGTATTGACCTGTGTATTGTTGACCATTCAGTATTGACCCGTGTATTGTTGAACATTCAGAAGTAAGCAGTGCACTGTTGAACATTCAGAAGCAGCCCATGTATTGTTGACCATTCAGTATTGACCCATGTATTGTTGACCATTCAGTATTGACTGTGTTTTGTTGACCATTCAGTATTGACCCATGTATTGTTGACCATTCAGAAGCACCCCTTGTATTGCTGACCATTCAGTATTGCCCCGTGTATTGTTGACCATTCAGTATTGACCCGTGTATTGTTGAACATTCAGCAGCAGCCCATGTATTGTTGACCATTCAGTATTGACTCGTGTATTGTTGACCATTCAGTATTGACCAGTGTATTGTTGACCATTCAATATTGACCCATGTATCGCTGACCATTCAGTATTGACCCATGTATTGTTGAACATTCAGAAATAAGCAGTGCACTGTTGAACATTCAGAAGCAGCCAATGTATTGTTGATCATTCAGTATCGACCTGTGTATTGTTGAACATTCAGAAGCAGCCCATGTATTGTTGACCATTCAGTATTGACCTGTGTATTGTTGAACATGCCCATAGCTTTTATCCTCCTAGCTAATTATTATTAATTTTAAAATACATTCTTGTGGCAGTTATTTATAATAGGAAATTATCTTTCAGTAAAATTGTTTTCAAAATGAAAAGCAATCTTCCAAAACAATCTAAAAGATTTTGACCTTTGTCTGGTGCGACAGTGGATCTACAAGATCTGGACTCGTGTATTGTTGATCATTCAGTGTTGACCCATGTATTGTTGACCATTCAGTATTGACCCATGTATTGTTGACCATTCAGTATTGACCCGTGTATTGTTGACTATTCAGTATTGACCCATGTATTGTTGAACATTCAGAAGTAAGCAGTGCACTGTTGAACATTCAGAAGCAGCCAATGTATTGTTGATCATTCAGTATTGACCTGTGTATTGTTGAACATTCAGAAGCAGCCCATGTATTGTTGACCATTCAGTATTGACCTGTGTATTGTTGAACATGCCCATAGCTTTTATCCTCCTAGCTAATTATTATTAATTTTAAAATACATTCTTGTGGCAGTTATTTATAATAGGAAATTATCTTTCAGTAAAATTGCTTTCAAAATGAAAAGCAATCTTCCAAAACAATCTAAAAGATTTTGACCTTTGTCTGGTGCGACAGTGGATCTACAAGATCTGGACTCTAAATTTCCAAACCCATCTGTTAAGCTCAAGCTACCATATTCTGCATGAAGTTACAGACAGAGAAATAAGTAAGATTAACCCTTTCACCGGTGAACTACCCACATATCTCATTTTCAAGGAAACCATACAGGTTTTGAATATTTTGAAAATAATTTGACAGGAAGTCATTGCTGCATAAGGCTGCAATGGCTTCAAGTCAAATTAATTTCAAAATATTCAACAGAATAACTTTTATATTGTAGCGAATATACTTTTTCCGTAGTTGTCAGTGAAAGGGTTAACTTGAACAATGTGTGTGTGTGTGTGTGCGTGCGTGTGCGTGCGTGCGTGAGTGGTGTGCGTACGTGCATGCATGCGTGTGTCTAGTCTAAGACTATTGCACTTGTGTAAGTTTCTGACCTTGGCTGTACTAAGATATGGTATCACGTGTTTGTCTTGTTCTGACATTAACACGCCTGATCCCCGAGCTGCAAACCACACTGCACATCCAATACTGTCATCAAGCACTGTACACAGAGGATATAGGAGCTCTGACACGGCACTCTGTCTGACATAAGACATAAAACAAACTAGGTGTAAATGCATTAATCTACAGAATATTCATGATTACGTAACAGATAGAAATAATATTAGCTATCCAATGGAGGAATCCAGTTTATTCATCATTTTAATCATGACGCTATAATCAACTATATGACATATAGGATGATGTCATCATCAATTACATATTGAATGACGTAGCTCGTCACGAATGCTTAACTGATGATGAACTAAGAATTGTTGTTTGAATTGTATGTCTATAATATTAGCTATCCAATGGAGGAATCCAGTTTATTCATCATTTTAATCATGACGCTATAATCAACTACATGACATATAGGATGATGTCATCATCAATTACATATTGAATGACGTAGCTCGTCACGAATGCTTAACTGATGATGAACTAAGAATTGTTGTTTGAATTGTATGTCTTTATTATTTAATAAACATGCTGTTGAAAATTTTGAAACTAATTTGACTGGGCGCTTTCCTCGTTATTCCAACAACCAAGAAACATTCCAGATGTCTTGCCCTCCTATCCTTTAAGTCAACTTTCACCGTTTTACCCAAAAACCTATACAGATCTTTCAGGACCCCATGGGCAAAGTTCCACACAAGTTTTGTTAATTTCAGTTAGTGTGGGAAATTTCTTACGCTTCTTGATGATCTTGACCTTTGACACCCAAGTTTGGTGTGGATCACTTAAACTCGAACCCGAGTTATTACCTGGACACACACACACATGCAGACACGCATAAACATACACATGCACAGACACACATGCAGACACGCATAAATTTACACATGCACAGACACACATAAACATACACATGCAGACACACATTAACATACACATGCAGACACGCATAAACGTATACATGCACAGACACACATGCAGACACGCATAAACGTACATATGCACAGACACACACACATGCAGACACGCATAAATGTACACATGCACAGACAGACACACAGACACTGACATATTACTACACAGCCTTCTCATAGGATTCATGATAACAGAAATGATTCTGCTTGAAAATAATAAGAGCTCTGCAAACAGTACATAATACCCCGACAAGATAATATGCCAACGAATGAGAGTTCTGAACTGTCAGACGATAACACATAGAATGCCTTAATATAGCTGTCATAAGAAACTCTTCTGACATATCATACAGTAGTAACAGTTAATATTCAGAAACTGACAGCCAGTGCTTGGTGGCCACTGTGCATTTTGGATCATCATCCATTATGTTTCTTTCCCACAGCGAGTCCAATCAACATTTGGAGTTTCAAGGCGATCACATAAACGGTAGTGGAGTTATCAGCTCGAAACCACCTTTCAAGATGGCCACCACTGATTGGCAGGGATTCTTGGGTTTTGGATCATCATCAATTTCAAAAAGCTTTCTTCCCCAAACCTAGTCCAATGAACCTATGAAGTTTCAAAGTGATGTGATAAACACTAATCAAAATATACACCGGAAACCACTCTGCCACCCACCCACCCACCGATCATTTTTTGGCGTAGTATAAAAGGGAAGCATATAGACTCATACGCTCCATGTTTTGCGTGAAATTACATCTCATATCATACCTGTATTGTGACAGCTCATCCTTAGTTACATTCACCTGCAAATCCAAAGATATAATATTCTATAAATATATAGACAATGATCAGAGACACAGGTAGAGGTGTAAACCTAAACAAATGAACTTACAGATTCCATGATTACACTCACTTTCAAAACATTCAAGAGAATATTTATTAAATTGTAAATTCACAAAAAATTCACAATTCAGAACATTTTCCAGGTTCATAACAGAACTATATAGGTTATTTGATTGTGATGTCACCTAACAAGTAATCAGCACATTTAAATACAAACAGAAATTACTAATTTATTCAGCCACCCAGGAGATATTCAAACACATACCTGTATAAAGTTCCATTTCCTGTTTGTTTTGAGCTCTGCCAATGCTTGTATGCCCGAGATACGGTCAGGTACCATGAATGGATCACAGGCTTCTGAAATACTATCAAAGTACATAAGCTATACATAGCATGTAGGTTAATTTGATGTGTATGTCTTTTTAGCTTTTGATAAACATTCTGTTGAATCTTTTGAAACTAATTTGACTGGGCACTGTTGAACAGCAACAGCACCCAGTCAAATTAGTTTCAAAATATTCAGCAGGTTAACTGTTGCAGGTTACATTGAAAGTGGGATACTGGGAATTCAGGATACTAAGTATACAAATCGATTCCAACATGTGCAAAGCATGGGCGGAGCTCAGCTAGAAATAGGTGGGGCATAGCTACAAATGGGCGGGGCATAGCTTGAAATGGGCGGGGCATAGCTTGAAATGGGTCCCTCTATTGATATGCAATCAAATGAAGCACTGTCTTGACCAGCTATTAGATGGGGAAAATATGATTAGATTGCTAAAACTTGGCATGCAGCCAGCAGCCTACATGTTAAGCTCTGGTATTTTCCACACCTCATTTGGATGAGTATATGTTGGGTCATCATCCATTTCTCATAGAACAAAAATAAGCATGACATTCAATACATGTCACTTACCTTTCTCGCATGCCTTTCTTCCTCCGCACATTGTTTTCTGCACGCTTGGGTGTTTGCTCAAATGCCACATTCAGTAAGTCTATAGGTTCACCAGGAGGAATACATCTGGGCATAGTTTAAAGAAACATGTGCAATCAAAATCTTAAACAATCAATTCAAACCTGAAACTAGAATGTGCAGTCGATGGCATGGCAGCGTAAATCCCCACGCTTTCACCAACTGATATTTTTCCCAAACACCATGACCACACCCACTCCAGGGCAGAGCCTAATGCAAACATTGTCTTACAATCCTCAATCACATGTGTAGCTAACATACCAAATGTGGTTGAATTCTGCAAAATTTGAAATTCTGCGCCAAACACCCCTCCCCCCTCCCCCCCCCCACCCCACACACACAAACCCCAACCCACCCCAACCAATCCACCATGGTCCACCCCCACCAACACTGTCAACAATGGCTATCAGTCACCTCATCAGCACTAACTGATGGTCGCGAGCTATGTTACTCTTGTAGAGTCATGTGACAGCATAGATTCGTACACCTCTAGTATATGGTGGCCGTCATCTCAATTCATGGTTGGTTGGTGGTTATAAATTTTAACAGCCTTCTTCACTTTCTGTTTGAACAATTACTCTTTGATGTTAATACCCGAGGCATTTCTAGTAGGGATGGTATGTCCAGTGTTTTTTATGTGCACTGCCAGAGACCAGTTGGAATTGGCTTTGAAGTGTTCTTTGACTCTGGTGCTGAGCGGCCTTTTGGTATATACATGTATGTGCCCTCACATTGGTTAGACTGGATCTTATAAATGGCTCCAGAGCATTCATCTGAGGTGAGCTTGTTTTTAGGTCTTACTAATGGCAATCTCAAGGAGCTAACAGCCTTGTATGAGGTTTTGATGTTAAATTGCCTGAAGCGCATGCACAGGTGTTCAAAGACGGATCATACACATCACAGAAAGGTAACTAATTTTCCATATTATGAATTTATCTTGGAATAGGGACCAACATTTTTGTAAGTAAATCTTAAGAGTTATCATAAACCATGTTAACCAGCATGAACCAGTCAGCACCAACCTGACCAACTAGTCAGCCCTACAATCATCCAGAGGGGTTGTGAATTAGAATTCTGAACATTATGGCCCAGACCTTGTATAGTCAATCAGTTCCAGGCTAATAATCTCCATGAGCACCTGCACTGGAAGGATCTGTTTCTATTATACAATGACCTGAAATCATAATCAAACCGCAACACTTGCTAGCTGACTTCATCAAATGATGCAGGTAGGTGACAAAATGCCAAAGGTCAATTTAATAAACATTCTGTTAAATATTTTGATGCCATAGGCAGCAACAGCTATGGCAGCAACAGCTCTATGGCATCAACAGCTTCCAGCTAAATTATTTTCAAAATACTCAAAAGCTTACCTGTATAGTTATCTGTAAATTGAGGTTCTAGGAAATCACGGTTCAGTCCTAAAATCGATTCAGATGTATGTACAAAGTGCGTGGAGTTTAGCTAGGAACGGGTCCCTCTATCATACACGTGATTGACAGCACTAACAGTAGTACTGAACATATATGATGACATGAGGTCATGCAGACCTGATGTTTATCTGTTGTGGATTGCATGCTATCATAGCGGGTAGGCAGGGCTGATCTGATTATCTACATGTATCTAGTCAGGACTTTTTATGTCAAGGAGATTGTAGAAGTGGCTGTGTGTTGCAATCATCAAGGCCTGCGATAGCTTTAACTCGGTAACCCAACGCAGGCAAAAGCCGACTACAATGCCCATAATGAATTTCCATTTGTCAGTGAAGAGAAGACTACTTTTGAAAATTTAATAATGAAATGACATTGCTTGATAAATGATCCCGTCCTTCCAGTTGCAAGTTATCAAAGATAGTCTTCTTTTGATTCTGCAAATGGGCATTCACTAAGCTAAGATTTAAGTATTCTTGAGAAATCTCGATTATGAAATCTTTAATACAGATATTAAACACAAACCTATCAGCAAGTGCAGCCAGTACAGCAGAGTCCAGACCACCAGAGAATAACACAGCAACATGGGCCTGGGTATGGACATGATCAGCACCACTGTATGCATCACAGCTACAGGACACGTCATAATTTGGCATCACTACATTGCCACTGCTATGAAAGGCGAAGTCACAGCTTGTACTCATATTTACAGAATCAAGTGATTTGCGAATGCTTGGTTTGTTAGACAAAACTTTCTCTCTGGGAAGATTGTATACTCGTGACTGCACTGCCCGCTCTAGCACATCCATTAACTGTAAGCAGACTGTATGCAACTGCTCATTGTTATTAAGCAGATCAAGGATATATGTTAGCGGATCAGAATCACCCAAGTCTGGTAAACTATAATCACATGACGGCAATACTCGGTTCATCGGATACATTATTGGTGATATGAGTTTCTTATGATGGCTAACGTGAGAACTAACAGAGCTGAAACTGACTTCCTCACTCAGAGCCTTCAGTAAATCATGTCTGTAATTATCTGATAACGAATTTTCCTGTACAGAGTTAGAAGTGGCAGCACTGTGTTGAGCTTTGTTTGTTACGGATGTATCTATCACAGAAGTAGATTGAAGATTATGTGTTGATGTATCCTCCTCTGTTGAACACTCAGGTTGATGGTTGTCTGCGATAGCTTTACCATCAGGAGCGTCATGAGGCACTTGTCCTGTAGACATCCACTCATGCAGTACAAGAGTCCATTGTTGATCAGCAGTGCCTTCACAAGCATGTTCTGGCTGACATCTTAATGAGTACAGGCCCAATGCTGGTACCTCACACATCGTCTACAAAACACAAATATATAGTGCAGCTCATAAAAAAGTTTAAATGTTTCCAAAACAAAACAATTTTGAACATGATGTAAGAAATGTTCTGTTGAGTATGTTGTCACTTGGGCAGTCATGTCTTACAATCTAATGTCCAATGCAGAGGCAATAATGTAAAGAAGCTTTCAACTACTTACATGGGATCAAATTTCGCAAAGAAAAATTTCTATGTTAGATAGAAAATGGCCAATTATTTACAGACCAGAAGATAATTCTTTGTAATTAACCACTGGAATCACAGGTTCTGAAATCAAGCCAGACATTCCAGTGATAAGTGTCTTCTAACCATCTTCTTTTGGCCTACAAATGAATACAAGACTGTCAGTACAAAGACTGACGATGGTCAACTTGAATATTAACGGCCAATTAACACTTTAACACTCATATCAGCCAAAAATGGCTTCTGCAGTGGTATTGAGAAATGTCCATTTGTAGACCAAAAGAACACTATTCTTGAAAATTTAACACTGGAATGACTGGATCAAAATAATCGAGCCAGCCATTCCAGTGATAAATTTTCAAAAAATAGTCTTCTCTTAGTCGGCAAATGGACATTTTCTATGATATAATTTAAATTCTCTTGAATAAATTTGTTTGTTAAAGGGTTAATAACAGAATAGGCTGAATCGATGACAAATATTTTTGGATCTTTTCTTTGTAATACGACAATATTTGGAATGAGGTCAAGACCTGTAAATGTATTAAGTCTTTCAGCACTGAATTCTCAATATTTCTCACTTCCAATGCACAGCTCATAAATAAGTTAACATGTTTGCATATACAAAACAGAATCATGTTAGTTAGTACAATTTTGAACAAGATGTAAGAAAATTACTATTGAATATTTTGAACTAAATTGGATTGGAAAACATTACTGCCTTAGGCAGCAATCTCTTCCAATTCAATTATCTTAAAAACATTCAACAGTACATTTTATTTTGGTTTTGCACACAAATGCACTCAGCTGAGCTTTTGACATCTTTGAAAGTAATTAGACAGAAAGTTATTGCTGTCTATCTGACCTATCACTCAAGCATCTGATGTCAAAATAAATGACGTCAACTCACATGTTAGCAGGTGTCATAAATCACAATTCTGAAGACCCGACATGAAAGTAACCAAGGTCCGACAGCGAACATCTGAAAGCCTTTGCTGAATTTACAACTCAGTAAACTTTCTGTTAAATTTCCTGAAACTACATTGACTGAGAGCCGGTGCGCTTGTAGGCAGCAGCAGCTTCCCGAGAAATTAGTTTCAAAATGTTCAACCGCTTACCAGTATAGTTATCTCGTGAAATTGGGATTTTGAATTTAGAGCTCAGTCTTAAAATCCACATACAAAATAGGTTGAGCTTAGCCAGAAATGGGTGGGGCATAGCTAGGAATGCGTAGGCATAGCTAGGAATGAGTGGGGCATAGCTAGGAATGGGTGGGGCATAGCTAGAAATGGGTAGGCATAGCTAGGAATGGGTGGGGCATAGCTAGGAATGGATCACTATCTTCAACCACTCAAATGACCATAGATATAGAAAATAGTGTTATAATATTTCAGAAAAAATAGAAGGGTGCAACATATAATGGATGTGTGTGTGTGTGTATATTTGCTGAGAAATGTGAAAGCATCGTACATCAAATGAAGGGCGAGAGCATTAGAACATCCATACGGTCAAAGAAAATTAGGACTGGGTGGTGTCATAATTAACCCTTTAATGAACAAGACGGTCCAAAACAGCTTTCATAATGGCTCTGAGAAATTTGAAAACCAGAAGACTATTTTTTTAATTTAGTAAAATTTACCAAAATGATTGCAATTAACTGACTCGATAACAGAACTCATCATTTCAGTGGTGAATTTTCAAAAATAATCTCTTGGTCTGAAATTGATATTTTCTGTATTGAAATTGTCTTGACAAAGTTTGAGGATTAACCCTTTAACACTCCAATCGCCAAAAACATCAAGCCAGTCATTCCAGACTTAAATTTTCAAAAATAGTCTTCTCTTGGTCTGCAAATGGGCATTTTCTATGAGAAAAGCAAAATTTTCTTCAACAAATTTGAGGGTTAAAGGCAGTGTTTCTCATGGTATCTAAATCTTGGATGTCCCAGGGACCCCACAATCTGAAAAGTGGGGGTCCCAATCCAGGGGTCCTAAACAGAAAATATGGGGTTTCAATGCAGATTTTCTCATCCATGCTAAATAGAGAAGGTACTATGGCAGCTATGAAATATGGGGGTCCCACGGTAGATTTTATAGGTATTTTTATGCAAAAATCTACAACCAATTTATATTTAACAATCATACAAGATTTTCAGAGGTCCCATGAGACCCACTGCCACTACATTTGTGGTCCCAAGTTGCATTTTTGGATATATACCCTCAAAAGGACCCTTATGAGAATCCCTGCTTAAAGAGTTATATTAATAAAATAAAATTTACCATATCAGCCAGGTGAATAGAGCTCAAAGAAAACACATCTGTCTTGTTATTTGGTAAGTGCCATAATAAACTTCGTCGTCCCAGAACATCACGACCAAACCACAGACGTTGACTAGCAACCTGTCAAATTAAACAACACAGAACATCACGACCAAACCACAGACGTTGACTAGCAACCTGTCAAATTAAACAACACAGAACATCACGATCAAACCACAGACGTTGACTAGCAACCTGTCAAATTAAACAACACAGAACATCACGACCAAACCACAGACGTTGACTAGCAACCTGTCAAATTAAACAACACAGAACATCACGATCAAACCACAGATGTTGACTAGAAACCTGTCAAATTAAACAACACAGAACATCACGACCAAACCACAGACGTTGACTAGCAACTTGTTAAATTAAACAACACAGAACATAATAGCCACCTTACATTCACTACCAACTGGCTAAATTAAACAACACAGATTGTTTACAGCTTTAAATGTATATCATGTCAGCAGTACACTTCTTTTTCTGTGTCTAGGACCGACATGCATCTGAACTGCTTTACAAGATGTTATAAACTTGAACTGTTCTGATGACAGACATTACAAGAAAACCGTAATCATTTACCACTTTAACCCTCAAATTTGTTCATGAAAGTTTCAATTTTCTCATAGTAAATGTCCATTTGCAGAGCAAGAAGACGATTTTTGAAAATTTACCATTGGAATAACTGGCTCTGTTATCGAGCCAGTCAGTCTAGTGGTAAATTTTCAAAAATACTCTTCTCATGGTCGGCAAATGGACATTTCTCAAGACCACTGCAGAAGCTGATATGAGGGTTAAATGGTTAACACTCAAACTAGCCAAAAACGTCTTCTGTATTTGTCTTGAGAAAAGGTCATTTGCAGAACAAGACAATTTTTTTTAATATACCACTAAAATGACTGGCTCGAGCCAGTCATTCAAGTGATAAAGTTTCAAAAATAGTCCTCTCTTCGTCTGCAAATTAACATTTTTTACGTGAAAACTGAAATATTCCTGAACAAATTTGAGTGTTAAAATGTTGAATAACAGGTAACTAACGTGGCTCACTTTTGTCATAAGATTATACAATGACTGTGCATGAGTCGCACTGACATGACAATACAAATATCAGCATAAGTTCTAAAACTAATTAGTACATGGTTAGTTTCCTCTGATCGCAACATCGACACTCAATACTATCATTTGAACTTTCGCATTAGCTTTGGCTGACTAATGATAGCAAGTCATTAAGAAAAGTAGTTTAAAGATCAGACTTCAAAGGACTACCACTTTTTAGCACAAATGCTATTTCCACCTGGCATTTAAGGCTCAACAAAGCTTAATCATCTAATGGGCTTGTTAAGCCTAACATCATGCATATGCATCAGGGATGGAGGTGTGTTGTCTGCTTTTATTTCATCATAATTCACCTTTCCAGAGTACCCAGCCATCATATGACGTCATAATGAACTGCGTGGCGTGTACAATGACATCATGAATAACGTCATGAATGACGTTGATAAGTACGTCACGAACGCATATTTGATGACGGTCTATCGGCTGTTGTACAAATTGTTTGCTTTTACTATTTAATAAATATTTTGTTGAATATTTTGAAACTAATTTGACTGGGCGCTGTTGCTGCCTATGGCAGCAACAGCGTCCAGTCTAATTAGTTACAAAATATTCAACAGCTTCCCTGTATAGTTTTCAGGAAATTGATAGCTAGGGCATTCGGGGATCGATCAATCCAAACACGGCGAGGTGTGTGTGGAGCTTAGCTAGTGATGGGTGGGGCACAGCTAAAAATGGAAAGGTCCATTGTGTGATTATGAAATCATTATTTGTTGCTGACTAACAACAACGTTTATTCATTTAACAATCAATGTAAACCCGGAAGTATGTCATCACTTTACAAGCCTATAAAATGTTTTTTGTAGGTCAAATATATTCTGAATACAAAAACTAGAATATCTTGATCATTGAAAGCTTAAAGTCATTAATAAACATTGTTTTGTTTTATTTGTGCACAAACCTGCCAGTAGATGAATGCCCATGGACCGTGTATAGCAGCAAATGTATTGAGTAACTCTTGATCTGTGTGGCAAGACACTAACAGCTCTAGTAATGTCTGTGTATCATTAGAGTCGGCACTAATCTGAAACAGGAACAAATGTAACAGAAACAGGAACAAGAGTCCCAAGGGGCCTGTATTGCTCACCCAGAATTATTGGCGAGTGGCATAATCGAACAAAACGAGATGACCATGGGAAAAATTTACCAATCAAATTTCTGTGAAGAACGTCTAAAAATGGCTCAATAATAAGTAGTCTTTTTATGATTTTCTCAGAAATTTGCAGAAAATACAAGATGTCCCCCAAAAATGCTATATTCTGATTGATTCATGGCGAACATGTGTTTTTGACATATCATATTTCGGCCCGATCCATTCAGCGGTTCTGCAGGTCATTTTCGCGAAAATTAGCTCATCCAAGATGGCCACCAAACTATTTGGCAAATCAAGTTCCCTTGAACAAACTTGGTTCAGCTCCTGTCCTAGACCATATTTCATGAGGTTTGCAATGATCCCCCAAGTGGTTTGGGAGATTTTTTAAGACGTTGCAAAATCGGCCAAATCCAAGAAGGCCACCAGGCAAATCGGCCTATTGTCTGCCTTTGAACAAACTTGTATCCCTATGCCATAAGGATACTCACTGTTAAATATAGTTGAAATCGGCCAAGTAGTTCTTGAGAAAGACATTTTAAATTTCCCATTGCTTTAGCATGGGAGCTTTTGGCGGGAAAATGGTCAAAGATGGTCGGTAAACCGTTTATCCGACAGTTTCGGAAATGGAAAATT
Organism: Chaetoderma sp. LZ-2023a; assembly: GCA_034401795.1. Lineage (NCBI taxonomy): Eukaryota > Metazoa > Mollusca > Caudofoveata > Chaetodermatida > Chaetodermatidae > Chaetoderma > Chaetoderma sp. LZ-2023a. The sequence goes on along the minus strand of CM067369.1, from coordinate 250,121,500 downwards.
TGAGATAAGAATACCCCAAAACACATATAACGCCAATTTGGCCTCAAAATCCATCGAATAAAAATATCCAATATGGCCGCCAAACATGTTATATTTTGATTGGCCCACGGCGGTCATGTTTTTTTACAGACCAACTTCCCTTGAACAAACTTTAATGGTCCTTAGGTCCTAATCATATCTGACAAATTTCGACCCAATCCCTTCAGCAGTTCTGGAGTTGTTTTCGCTAAAACTAGGTCAACCAAGATGGCCGCCGAACCATTTGACCGATCAAGTTTCCTTGAACAAACTTGGTTTAGCTCTTGCCCTAGATCATATTTCATGAGGTTTGCATCAATCCCCCAAGCGGTTTCTAAAAATTGGCCGAAATCCATGATGGCCACCAGCCTAATTGCTACATTCGTTTGAACAAACTTGAATCTCAATGCCATCAGGATACTTCCTGCTAAATATAATTGAAATCGACCCAGAAGTTCTCGAGAAGACATTTTAAATTTCCCATTGCTTTAGTATGGGAGCTTTTGGCGGGAAAATAATCCAAGATGGCCACCAAACCGTTCATCCGACGGTTTCGAAAATTGCAAATTTGAGATAAGAATACCCGAAAACACATAAAACCAATTTCGGCCTCAAAATCCATCAAATAAAAGAATCCAATATGGTCGCCAAACACACTATTTTATTATTGGCCCACCACGGCCATGTATTTTACGGATTAACTTCCCTTGGACAAAGTTTAATGGCCCTTAGTCCCTAATCTGCCAAATTTCAGCCCAATCCCTTCAGTGGTCCTGGAAAAGTCGTTTTCACTAAAACTAGGTCAACCGGCCGCCGAATCATTTGACCACTCAAGTTCGCTTGAACAAAATTGGTTCAGCTCTTGCCCTAGATCATATTTCACGAGGTTTGCATCAATTCCCCAAGCGGTTTCGGAGAAGATTTTTAAAGATGTTTCTAAAAATTGGCCAAAATCCAAGATGGCCACTGACCAAATTGGCCGATCGACTTCGTTTAAACAAACTTGGATCCCTATGCTCAAGGATGCTTCCTGCCAAATATAATTGAAATCAGGTCAGTGGTTCATGAGAAGAAGTCGTTTAAAGAAAAAGTTGATGGACGTACATACAGATGGACACACGATGGACGGTCGCCAGGGCATAAGCTCACTTAGCCTTTCAGGCCAGGTGAGCTAATAAATGTCATAGAAACAGAAACAAATGTCATATCAACAGGAACAAAGGTCATAGAAATCTAGGGTTGTGCTGAAACGAGTTGAGCTGCTCATGATATCGTTTTGCCATTGCTCACGATATTACGATATCGTAAGCAATAGAAATTTGACAATAACAATAGTAAGCAATTGAAACTAGTAGCGTTAAAACAACAATATTCGTACCCGGGTAGCTACATTCGCCAGCATATACATAAATAGGAAGGTAGCCTCGAGTAGCTACGAGTAACCGCCTAAACTCACTCTGCATGTGCACAGAAGATGCGCAGTTGCGCCAGTGTGCTCTTTTTTCAATAATTTTCATTCCCGATATAAGAGTTTAGTGTATTTTGTATTCAAATGCATCATACTAGCCAATCAAGATGTATGAGAAGAACTAGAGGAGATCATCTAGAACATTGTGCAAAAATAAATATCTCGCAACAATGGCTGCTACATGTAGCGATCTTTTTGATATATGGGTAATTGGCTAACATAATGAGCTTTGTAGGAATAAAATTGAAGTGCTTTAGATAACTAAACCCGAATTTGAGCATATTTAAGAAACCGTAAATTCATTTAACATCAGTTAAACCAGCGAGGATGCAATAAATACTGTTGGTACATTTCAAATTTGCTAGTCAACGAAATATTGTACTTTTTTAATTTTTTCACGATTGCCAAACCAAGAATCAATATCGTATCGTAGGTTTAAAAATCGATAAAATTGGAAATCGCGAGCAACGATCACAACCAGATAGAAATTGGCTTCCAATGTTTATTCACCCCCAATGGTCCAGCGTGGGTGAGAGTTGTAGACTTGTATGCTCCCACTTTCAATGATTTTTCAGATCAGGAGCAAAGGTGTGGCAGCCTAGTATATGCTCATACTCTTTTTGTGCTAACATTTGAGCCAAATCAAACCAGAACTTTCAGAGGTATCTATAGATACACAATTCAATCCAATCAAGATGCTGGATTTTTCTCCGGATCACGCCCCATGTCTGGAAGTTCTATTTTATGGTAAGATCATTTGTGGTAAAATTTGAGCCAACTCAGATCAGTACTTTTTGAGATGCAACTCCGGACAGATCGGCCGACCGACCGACAGACAGACACAGACAGACACACCGGAATGCATTACCATCTTTACCTGAGGGCAATACTATTTCATTCTGATATCTTCTCTCATACCTCAAGACCGCCGAACACCTCTCCATTCCAAAGCAGCATATTCCCAACATCATCTTCACAAGGCTGCTTGGTCAGCTCTCCTCGGAGATGTAACACGCTACCAAATAGCAACACGTCAACATGGTCTGAGATGGAGATTTGCTTTATGCTTTGGCAATCAGGACCCCGTCTTGACAATCGAGATTTGGTAAACATGCAATCCTACAAATATTGAGATTTAACCCTTTCATGGTCAAGAAAATCTAAATCTTTGCTCCATGAATGTCCATCCATGCAGAGCAAGAGAAAACTTGAGATTGGACTGACTGGCTCAGATACTGATATCAATGTGTGAATACATGTACAGGTTCTATACAAGATCATTATTATTACAATGCTCAGATACTGATATCATTGTGTGAATACATGTACAGGTTCTATACAAGATCATTATTATTACAATGCTCAGATACTGATATCAATGTGTGAATACATGTACAGGTTCTATACAAGATCATTATTATTACAATGCTCAGATACTGATATCAATGTGTGAATACATGTACAGGTTCTATACAAGATCATTATTATTACAATGTTCAGACAAATTAAGCTGTCTACTGGTCTATGCTTGTATGTATTAACAAAATGTAACACCTGACCTGAAATGTAACACCTGACCTGAAATGTAACACCTGACCTGAAATGTAACACCTGACCTGAAATGTAACACCTGACCTGAAATGTAACACCTGACCTGAAATGTAACACCTGACCTGAAATGTAACACCTGACCTGAAATGTAACACCTGACCTGAAATGTAACACCTGACCTGAAATGTAACACCTGACCTGAAATGTAACACCTGACCTGAAATGTAACACCTGACCTGAAATGTAACACCTGACCTGAAATGTAACACCTGACCTGAAATGTAACACCTGACCTGAAATGTAACACCTGACCTGAAATGTAACACCTGACCTGAAATGTAACACCTGACCTGAAATGTAACACCTGACCTGAAATGTAACACCTGACCTGAAATGTAACACCTGACCTGAAATGTAACACCTGACCTGAAATGTAACACCTGACCTGAAATGTAACACCTGACCTGAAATGTAACACCTGACCTGAAATGTAACACCTGACCTGAAATGTAACACCTGACCTGAAATGTAACACCTGACCTGAAATGTAACACCTGACCTGAAATGTAACACCTGACCTGAAATGTAACACCTGACCTGAAATGTAACACCTGACCTGAAATGTAACACCTGACCTGAAATGTAACACCTGACCTGAAATGTAACACCTGACCTGAAATGTAACACCTGACCTGAAATGTAACACCTGACCTGAAATGTAACACCTGACCTGAAATGTAACACCTGACCTGAAATGTAACACCTGACCTGAAATGTAACACCTGACCTGAAATGTAACACCTGACCTGAAATGTAACACCTGACCTGAAATGTAACACCTGACCTGAAATGTAACACCTGACCTGAAATGTAACACCTGACCTGAAATGTAACACCTGACCTGAAATGTAACACCTGACCTGAAATCACACTGACTGCTTTAATCCTTTAACCCTCCAATTTATTCAAGAAAATGTCCATTTGCAGACCAAGATAAGACTATTTACCACTGGAATGACTGGCTCAGTTATCGAGCCAGTCATTTCAGTGGTACTTTTTCAAAAATAGTCTTCTTTTGGTCTGCAAATGGACATTTCTCAAGACCATTACAGAAGCTGTTTTTGGCTGATATGAGTGTTAAAGGGTTAATCTGAAAGCTATAGGCAAGAACAGTATAACTACATTGTAGTATTGATAAGAGGCTATTATAATAAGGCTATAATGAAGTTTGGTTACAAAAGGCAGGATAGCTTATCCATAACGGAGCTAAACACAAACAAGATTGGACACCAACGCCACCACCACGACACTATAGGTATCCAATAAGCTTGTTTTACTTTGTAAAGGTAGGCTAACTAGAAAGCTTGCCAGCACAATCTACATGTAAGACAAAACATTTCAGCAAATTTCAGTGGCCTCTTGCAACCCAGTAGGGCAGCGAATTGAAAATCTGAGTGCACTAGAATATCGGTACTGACATGTATCCATGGGATACGGAATAGAATAACAACAAACAACACAAACATATCTTGTTGTAAGTGACTTCTATCAAGGGCCACTTGAGCTTCCGTTTGTCCTTTTAAGGTGGTCGCTTAAGCTTAGCGTTAGGCTGTACATACACATTAGCAATGTATTATGTTCTGCTAGCATTAAATAACTGAATAATCTTACTGTCTCCAGCAAGCTCTGATGAGTTTTAGGGCCGAGAATACAGCAGATACCACACATCTTGTGCCAGACATGGGAAGCAACAGAATAAATCAAACGTTAATCTGAAACAGATGCAACACACATAGGTATTAAGTTAAACCAGCTAAACAATGATAATATTATATTAACTCTTTAACACTCATATCAGCCAAAAACGGCTTCTGCAGTGGTTTTGAGAAATGCCCATTTGCAGACCAAGACAAGACTATTTTTGAAAATTTACCACTGGAATGACTGGCTCGATAACCAGCGATCAATTTTCCAAAAAAGTGTTCTCTTGGGCTGCAAATGGACATTTTCTATGAGAAAATTGAAATTTTCTTGAACAAATTCAAGGGTTCAATGGTTAATAGCTTTTACAGGGATTCATACACGAGTAAAAACTAACAACAGGGATTTTTTAACCATCCATGGTGCGCCACCAGAAATCCTCACACTTTCCCCAATTGTCAGCCAACCTTCGGGCCAGTCACCCAATATAAATGTGATCTAGCAATCAGCAATCATATCCCATAACTTAACTCAGACAGGCTCAATGACAACAGCTAGCTGAAAAGAGACAGCAAGATTATCCAGGGTAAAAACCATGGGTGGGGTTGAGGCAGGGCTTAATCATGTAATGTAGACATTGTCTCGAGATCAGCAATCATATGGGTAATTAACATAGAAAATTTGGTTGAATTCCGCCAACCTTTACTTTCTGGCCCCACATTCATGCTGTTCTCCACCCTCATCCTGAGGGGAGTGTCTAATATACATATCATCTTGCAGTCAGCAATCATATGCATAAACCACATAACAAATTTGATTGAATTCCACCAAACAGTGGATATACGGAGGCGACTGCAATATCCCCTCTATTTTTCTCAAAATGTGTAGCGATAACAAGCGTGTCACTATATTTGCGACATAGCCAGTTTTGTCCAAAATGTGAAAAATTTGACAGACAGACAGACAGACAGATAAGCTGACTTATGCATACACTAGTTGTGAGTTAGTTACAATTAAAAATCAGACACTGATAACTTTGAATTCTTAATAAATTGTGCATGCAAAATAGAAAGTGAATTACCGGTACATAAATTCTAAATAGTGTCTATAAAAATGTGTTAATGTTAATGGATTCGATGGAGCCTGGATGTAAGCGGATTCACTCTTGTTCGCTGCAAATCACCCTATGAGAGTATTGATCTACTGCAGCGTGAAGAACCATGGTTTAGGGTCCTCCCAAAATGTTGTTGCTGTTGCTATAATGACATTATATAATGATCATAAATCAGCTGGGTGCCACTTTGAGAAGTTTGAGGAAAATCTTTCCGAGTTCTAAAAAATGGCACTGTGACCGTGACACTTTTTTTAGCCGTGTAAAAAGTCATATTTCTTTACACCTATGTCACATCGCATATCAAAATGACCGGAAGCGTCCCTACAACTCAGGTCTGCTATATACTCCTCCATAGATCGGAACATCAGGGAACAAACGTGTTAGTAATAAATGACAAATATTGACTAATGCGCAACATTCTTGTAATGGACAGATCCTCTTGTTTGTAGTTGTTGGAATATTAAAATGTGTTATATATAGGATTGTAGAAATTCTTCCATTAGGGTTAGTTTCTTGTTGGCATATTTTTTAACTGTACTAGGCTTTAACGCTTACAAATCTCAAGAGAGGTAACTCCTTATTGAGAACGACACCTACATGTACGTGGAAGCATATAAAAAGGTATTTTTGGAATATTGTACTTCTATGAATGGCTCATTAAATCACCATGTTATATTACTCAAAAAGATTTTAAAAATACATTTCCACATGTATTAACTGTTTATTTTGACACCTTGATGTGCATGATGGATAAAGGTTAAATATGAAATTTCAACAAAAACCTTGATCTACTGGACACTATGTACTCCAGACATATACTGGTTTGAGTCCTCTTCTTATTCATGCTCTCATCAACATAACTTTGCTTATTATCTACATGAGCAGATCACACTCTCGTATGTTAATGTCTGCAGTTACCAGTATCAGCCCCGTGGCAACAACAAAATACGGAGCAAGAGAGTTGAGTAACAGAGCAATGTCATCTTGCCGATGAACATGGTTGTATAGAGTAACATCCGCACAATATCATCAGCAATACATCAAGTAGTGCGGCTAGCAAATGTGGTGAAAACGTGATCGGTAAGAGTGACTGTCACTGTCAGGGGCTGATCCACCCGTAGCTGTGTAGATGGTAAAAAAGAGGAGCCTTGGAGGTGATATTTCACACAAATTTGTGAAAAAGATGTATCAGAAGATACCATACAGCTCCCCTAGATTTTTATTCAGTTCTTCATAACTTAGGAAATTGGGTGCCCAGACAGATGGCGCTCAAACCATTTATAACGTGTTCAAATTATTACTATCTTAATAAGTATACTATATAGAGTCAGCAGTGCTACATGTATGAATGTGCTTCGAATAAATAATTGTACGTTTATAGTTACTTTTTACATTATTGTCTTGGTTTGTATTGCCAGGGCCCTCGTGATACAATACGTATTGTGATACACCCATCCCGATACAATACATATCACGATACGCATCATCAAATGACTAAATTAACACAAGCTAATGAGTACATGTAGTGACGACTTACTGTCTGATATTTGTAAAGTTTATTTTAAAATATCATTTAGCAGTTCAACTTCCGGAATGTTTTGTGTTTGCATTCCTCTACCTATACATATAATATATACAGACATTTCTCTTAAAACTTGAAAAACCTTGATTGCATTAAGCTCAAGAGCCCTTATCACACATAAATAAGGTTTTCCACACTTATGTGTGGATGTCTACATGTGTCAAAGTGGCGTTTAATTACAATAATCAACAACAGCAATAATACAGGGCTACCTATTAATTTGTTTATTGGCTATCACAGGATAAACCTTATTTAATCTTATATATATATATATGCCTATAATATATACAGACATTTCTCTTAAAACTTGAAAAACCTTGATTGCATTAAGCTCAAGAGCCCTTATCACACATAAATAAGGTTTTCCACACTTATGTGTGGATGTCTACATGTGTCAAAGTGGCGTTTAATTACAATAATCAACAACAGCAATAATACAGGGCTACCTATTAATTTGTTTATTGGCTATCACAGCAGCTACTTTTATTAAAATATACACAACTGTTAAAGATAGGTTGGCGCAGGTACCACGCCCAATCCTTACTACTATGTTATCACAATGTGGACTGGCGTGGTTTCATGCCCAAAACACTTGGCCCAGCAGCAGTATCTACATTACATTTAATTATTTATTGCCCATTACAATACATTTCAAATGAAATACAATATTTGAATGATTGGTGCGGCTTATAGAATGTACCACACCCAATCCTTTCTCAGTTTTGAATATTCAATCAAACATGTCATATTGCTCTTGCTCTCGATTAGAAATTGTAACCTGCATTGAAGTCATATTTAATTTCCTGATCTTTCCAGTACTGATCAAGTCTACCTTCAAAACACTTTAGGCTTGGTGCGTTTACCACATCGTATGGAAGATTATTCCATATATCGGTGACACGGTTAATGAAGGAGTACTTCCTAATGTCAAGTCTAGTGTGGGTCTTATACATTTTATAATTGTGCCCTCTTGTGTTCGCACTGATGTGTGTAAAAAATAAATATTTCAGTAACACGCCTTTCATAAATCCCATTCATTATCTTATATGTTTAATTGATGTCGCCTCGAAGCCGTCTACTTTAAGGTTGGTAGTTGCAGCCGCTTCAGTCTCTCGGTGTAGCTCAACTCTCTTAGTGATGGTACACACTTTGTGGCCCTTCTCTGAAAGTATTCCACAGTAGCTATATCACTTTTCCTATATGGTGACCACACACTCCCTGCATATTCACTTGAGATCTCACATATCTCTAATATTGATAAGGACTACTTTTTTATGTCAAATATCAAGAGGATCGCTATCATCCTTTGTTGCGAGATATTTATTTTTGGACAATGTTCTAGATGATATCCTCCTACATTTTGATTGGCTAGTATTATCAGGTCTTTAGATTTACCTCATTTGGGCACACAACCTATCTGGTCTGGGATCCATCAATGCTCCTATAAACTAGAATTTTGAAATCTGAGATTGATTTTGGGCAAATTTAGTTTTAATAGCACTGTAAGACCTCTGAATGGCCATAAAATGCCACAGCATCCATCTCCGAGTATTTAATTGACTGTAAATCAGTTAATTAGTGTTCATAGCAGCCAGTAGGATTTTACTTCTGGCTCACTAATATGGGTAGTTTTCAATTGGTCATGACTTGTAAAAGTCATAGCTAAGGGGTAATCTAAAGCCCTGATGATGCATTTGAATACAAAGTACAATAAACTCTTCTATTGGGAATGAAAATTATTGAAAAAAGAACACACTGGCACAACTGCGAGGCTACCATCCTATTTACGTATATGCAGGTGAATGTAGCTACCCAGGTATGAATAATGTTAGTTTCTATTGCTTACTATTGCTATTGGCAAATTTCTATTGCTTACGATATCGCGATATCGTGAGCAATGGCAAAAGGATATCGTGAGCAGCTCAACCCTAGATTTCTGACATTTGTTCCTGTTTCTATGACATATTGGTTTCCGGATGATAACTCCGTTACCGTTTATCGGGTTGCTTTGAACCTTCATAGGGTGGTTGGACTAGATCTGGAGAAAAAACCCTCGAAATTGACGATGATCCAAAATCCAAGATGGCCGCCAGACACGGGCTGCCATCTTGAAAGTTGGTTTCTGGATGATATCTCTGTTACCATTTATCGGATCACTTCTTAGGGTCGTTGGAATATGTCTGGTGAAAATTTACGATAATCTGAAATCCAATATGGCCACCAGTCAGCGGCAGCCATCTTGAAAATTGGTTTCCGGACAATACCTCCTTGACCTTTTAATGGATCGCTTTGACACTTCATAAGGATGACTGGTCTGATGGGTCTGAGGAAGAAATAAATATTTTCTTATAGTTCTTATTCATTGATTTGTCATCATGGCGGGGTATTATGCGCCGTTTACGGAGCTCTTGTTTGGTATCGGTCCTGTTATTAGTATGATACCAGGACGAATCTTGTGTACTAGCGCTTAAAGCTCAGCTTCTTTATTAATTAGACTACCTGCATTTGTGTATATACATGTATTGGTTACTGCTTTAGAATTTATATCGTTGTTTATTTGAACATGTTTTGGTATCTGTCCTGTGTTGGTGTCTGCGTTTTCACCAGTTAGTGTTTTACATTTTTTTAATGCCTTATGTGTTTGTGTTCTGTTTTTTCATATCTTCTCTTGTACATGGTTGTGGAGCTTATTATGTTTTCATTGCAACTCATAGTGTATTTGGATGCCTCATTGTTGGGTATGTCTACAGTTTCTTCGGTTAGTACTGAGTATCAATTTGAGAGATGTGTTGGTATTGTGTGATGCTTGAACTGGTTTGTAGCTGGGTTCGCTAGTCCAATTCAAAAGTTCTTTCTTGGATATCTAGTTTGTTCGTGAATGATTTGACTGTTGCTGATTAATTAAGTCTCCTGGAAACCGTTAGATTTAAGAGTTTAACTCTTACCACTCCGATGTCAATATTCTATCTTTTGCTGTGTAAATAACAAAGAAGCCGGTGTACATTTCTTAACAGTTTGGTTGATGATGTTGATGTCTATGACAGCAACATCACTCACCAAATTTACCGAAAAATGAACACCAGATCATCTTTTAATTTAATATGAAAATTTTAAATGTTGACATCGGAGCGGCAACGGCTAACACTGATTTGTGGAAATACTGTGGTGCAGATGGGTGTTCCCCGCGTTAGCTGTGGTGTGCCGCCTACACTCATGGTTACACCCTGCTGCGCCTAGCATTTGTTTGCATGCTGACTTGTGGAGGCCATGGTTGGTCTTATTGCTGTTGTTGTCATTTTCTCTGTTTGTCGCTATCCGAATCTCCTTCTCTATACTAGTGTCTCTTCATGCTACCACAAAATGCGGACGTGGATGTAGAGACTTATCTACCGATTGAAATCGTGACAGAGCATGTTTTTGTCGATGCACAGGCTACTCCAAGATAAGTCCACAGTGTTGGAAGAATTGCAGTGTGACTTTGTGTTGGGCTAGTATACCTATGCCTGTTCAGTCGAATTCAAATGATCTTTCTTTGAAGTAGATATCTAGTTTGCTCTTGAATAATTCAAGTGTTGTTGCATCGACTATTGCAGCTGGCAGTGAATTCCACTGTGGTACATGTACTGTACCACTCTGTTAGCGAAAAAGTGCTTGTAGATGTCTTTGTTGCTGCGCTTTATATTGAACTTGAACCTATGCCCTCTGGTCTGTGTAATACTGGATGGCTTGAAAAAGTAGTCCTTATCAATATTATATAGATCCCTGATGAGCTGGAATATTTCAATTAAATCTCCTCGATATCATCTATATTTCAGTGACATTAGATTTAGGGCTTCAAGTCGTTCCGTGTAGCTACACTCTTTGATTTGCGGAATGAGGTTTGTTGCTCGGCATTGAACTCTAATACATGTAGCTGTGATTGCCTTTTCAATCTTGGTGACCATGTCGAGTTGCAGTATTCGAGAATAGGTCCAACTAGAGATTTGTCCAAGAGCATGAAAGTAGATGGGTCAATGTTGGTAAATGTTCTCTTGATTAGTCCTAATGGGCTGTTCATTTTGGATACGATATTCCCTATATGTATATCAAATGAAAGGTGTCAGTCAATATGCACTCCCAAGTCTTTTTCTACCTCTGATGTTGATAGAGGATGCATATGTGGCGTATCTGTCATATAGTACTTGGTTTGAGGGTTGTTTCTGCCGAAATGTATGACATGCATTTTATCTGTGCTGAAAGATAGTTGCCATAGACATAGGGTAACATACACAGGGGGTCATAAGTCTGGCTGGAATGACTAATATCGCACTACTACTAGTCTACTACCATATCCCTATACTACTATAAATATAATAGTCACTATATATATATATATATATATATATATATATATATATATATATATATATATATATATATATATATAATATATATATATAGTAGTATGGTAGGGTATCATCAAACAGTGCTATCTTTCAAACTGTGTGATCTATGTTTAAGCATGTCGTATTGGAAAACTGATTGTTGGAATGGAAAACTTTTAGCACACAATAAATGTATATTCGTTATTTACTTCCATGTATAATATTTAATAAATAGGTCAAATAGTTATGCCACAACTTGGTTGGCTGCCGAAATGTCTATACACCCCCATAACACGACGACGACGATGATGATGATGATATAATGAACATAAGGGACCTGCTGTCGCTAGCACGAGTCATGATTCTGTAACAAGCATTGATAAATGTACAGCATCTGAATCACAATCAAAAACTCAAATAGCAGGTATGGACACAAATACTAAACCAGGTCTACATTGTGACCTGACAAATGAAACTAGTGACCTGACAAATGAAAATAGTCTGGAAGTTGGCAATCCAACCAAGCTCACAAGTGAACCGCGCAGTGACTTGTTCCTGGAGGTTTTAAATGAAATTAAAGAAATCAAGAGAGATTACCAGGCATTACAAACTCCATAACCTACAATCCACCAATGACAATGAGAACAACAGTAACCAAAGCATGGAGTTAATACATCCCATAGTAGTATCTGAAACCCAAGATCAAACTAAGCACAAAGTAAATCAAAGCATAAGCAACACCACCCAAACACACAAAAGAAATCAATTTACAGACCACAGACTCCGCCTATGAGGAACTCATTCCAGAACACTCAGACACCCTCCAAATTACAAACAGTCGGTCTACCATATATAAAACAGGTATACATGTGTAACACATACCAAACATCAAATGATAATATCTATACCCTAAAACCAGGTGTTAAAAGCTATAGCCAGGCTGTTGCAACTTCTGCAAGTAGCGCTCGTGGTGCTAGTAATGTTGCACAGAGCTACAACAGAGTAGCTGACCAGCACTCTAACAACAACAAATTCAGACATGCACAAGGCCGGCTATCGTCAATGCCATCAAGCACTAATACAGCAACCAAAGTCTTAATCACCGGCAGTTCTACACTAAAAAATCTTAGTGGTAGATATAAAACAACCGAAACTAATGACATTACCATAAGATCTTACGGAGGTGCCAGAATCTGTGAAATTAATGATAAAGTAGAGAAATTTCTTACTACTAAATCATTTAATTCAATTGTTATCCTTGTTGGTAGCAATGCTATTGGAAGGCGGAAAGTGAGCACTATGATTAACGACTATGACTCACTAATAGAGAACATCAAAGTACTGGCACCCAACATCCAAATTTGTGTATCATCTCTGCTGCCACAACCCAACAACACATATGAGAACAACACTGTGCATGAATTCAATGAAATGTTAGCATCTCTTGCATCATGGCACAATGCAGTCTTTATAGATAATACTGAATTGTTTACAAACCAGTATGGCGAAGCAAATGAAGAGCTCTTCAGGGATCACATCCATCCCAATTATCATTTATCACGGTGTATGAGTACTTTCTATCTTGAAACTAACCACTATCCCTTTCAGATTTTTTAGACCTAAGAAGACAAAGTCAAAGAACAATGCATTAGACCATCAACTACCTGCTTCTGAAGTATCCAAACCATTAATACTAAGTAATCGATACAACAATATATTAGATGAATACATAGCTCCAAATAACCGTAATGAAATCCATCCTCACCCATGAACTACCCGCTACTGCATCCAGGAGCAAAACTAAAAGAAAAATACATACTGGACATGATCAAGGCAAACATTTACATATGACCCATTCAACCAGAGCCTGTAAAGACTTCATACGAAAAGAAAATTGCACTACAATTGGACTAAATTATGACCACAGACAAGCTGATAATAATCTAAATAATAACAAACATGGATCTATCAAACATGATCACCGGAACATGTCTACACCAATCGAAAATATATGTATATATACCAATGCTGATAACGTAATAAATAACAACAGTTTTAGTGAAACTCAACATATGCCCGCAGGCATACTTGTTTGAGGAATGCTAAATGTGAACAGTTAGTCTTTGATAATTCTCTGAAAAAGTGGGTGGGGGGGGGGGAGGCGACTTCTATTAGGTACACATTTGGAATTCACAGCAAAGATATCACTAAAAATCTTAAGTCTTCGCAGCAGCATTAATCATTACAATTTTGATGAATTTTAATCTTTCATGGGAGAAAACGCTGTCGAATATGGGCGGATTGTGCCCCAAAAAAATTATGACACTTCGTCTACCCCTTAAAACATATGCTGGAAAAAAAATTGTGAGTGTAGGTTCATAACTGTTCGGGATCTGGACCGGACAAGAAAATTTTGACAAATTTGAGCTTTTCAAGGGAGATAACTCTGTCAAATATAAGCGGATTTTGCCGAAACGATATCATGATGACACTTCGTTCATCCCTAACACATCTACTGAAAAAAATTGCGAGTGTAGGTTCAAAACTCTTCGAGATATGGCTCGGACAAGAACATTTTGACAGCTTTTCAGGGGAGAGAACTCTGGCGAATATGGGCGGATTTTGCTGAAATGAAATCATGACACTTCATCTATCCCTACAACATCTGCTGAAAAAGAATTGTGAGTGTAGGTTCAAAACTCTGAGATCTGGCCTGGACAAAACAACTTTTACAAATTTTAGTCTTTCAAGGGAGATAACTCTGGCGAATATGGGCAGATCTTGCCGAACCGAAATCATGACACTTTGCCTATTCATAACACATCTTCTGGAAAAAAATTGTGAGTGTAGGTTTAAAACTCTTCGAGATTTGTCCCAGACAAAAAAGTTTTTGACAAATTTTAAGCTTTCAAGGGAGATAACTCTAGCGAATATGGGAGGATATTGCCGAATCGAAATCATGACACTTCGTCTATAGGTAATATATCTGCTGAAAAAAATTTTGTGAGTGTAGGTTCAAAACTCTTCGAGATCTGCTCCGGACAAGAATCAGACGGATGGACGGACGCACGGCGAGCGCCATCACATAATACGCTTTGCGCGGGCGTATAAAAAGGCAGAATTAGAAGTAGATATCTAGTTTGCTCTTGAATAATTCAAGTGTTGTTGCATCGACTATTGCAGCTGGCAGTGAATTCCACTGTGGTACATGTACTGTACCACTCTGTTAGCGAAAAAGTGCTTGTAGATGTCTTTGTTGCTGCGCTTTATATTGAACTTGAACCTATGCCCTCTGGTCTGTGTAATACTGGATGGCTTGAAAAAGTAGTCCTTATCAATATTATATAGATCCCTGATGAGCTGGAATATTTCAATTAAATCTCCTCGATATCATCTATATTTCAGTGACATTAGATTTAGGGCTTCAAGTCGTTCCGTGTAGCTACACTCTTTGATTTGCGGAATGAGGTTTGTTGCTCGGCATTGAACTCTAATACATGTAGCTGTGATTGCCTTTTCAATCTTGGTGACCATGTCGAGTTGCAGTATTCGAGAATAGGTCCAACTAGAGATTTGTCCAAGAGCATGAAAGTAGATGGGTCAATGTTGGTAAATGTTCTCTTGATTAGTCCTAATGGGCTGTTCATTTTGGATACGATATTCCCTATATGTATATCAAATGAAAGGTGTCAGTCAATATGCACTCCCAAGTCTTTTTCTACCTCTGATGTTGATAGAGGATGCATATGTGGCGTATCTGTCATATAGTACTTGGTTTGAGGGTTGTTTCTGCCGAAATGTATGACATGCATTTTATCTGTGCTGAAAGATAGTTGCCATAGACATAGGGTAACATACACAGGGGGTCATAAGTCTGGCTGGAATGACTAATATCGCACTACTACTAGTCTACTACCATATCCCTATACTACTATAAATATAATAGTCACTATATATATATATATATATATATATATATATATATATATATATATATATATATATATATATATATATATATATATATAATATATATATAGTAGTATGGTAGGGTATCATCAGACAGTGCTATCTTTCAAACTGTGTGATCTATGTTTAAGCATGTCGTATTGGAAAACTGATTGTTGGAATGGAAAACTTTTAGCACACAATAAATGTATATTCGTTATTTACTTCCATGTATAATATTTAATAAATAGGTCAAATAGTTATGCCACAACTTGGTTGGCTGCCGAAATGTCTATACACCCCCATAACACGACGACGACGATGATGATGATGATATAATGAACATAAGGGACCTGCTGTCGCTAGCACGAGTCATGATTCTGTAACAAGCATTGATAAATGTACAGCATCTGAATCACAATCAAAAACTCAAATAGCAGGTATGGACACAAATACTAAACCAGGTCTACATTGTGACCTGACAAATGAAACTAGTGACCTGACAAATGAAAATAGTCTGGAAGTTGGCAATCCAACCAAGCTCACAAGTGAACCGCGCAGTGACTTGTTCCTGGAGGTTTTAAATGAAATTAAAGAAATCAAGAGAGATTACCAGGCATTACAAACTCCATAACCTACAATCCACCAATGACAATGAGAACAACAGTAACCAAAGCATGGAGTTAATACATCCCATAGTAGTATCTGAAACCCAAGATCAAACTAAGCACAAAGTAAATCAAAGCATAAGCAACACCACCCAAACACACAAAAGAAATCAATTTACAGACCACAGACTCCGCCTATGAGGAACTCATTCCAGAACACTCAGACACCCTCCAAATTACAAACAGTCGGTCTACCATATATAAAACAGGTATACATGTGTAACACATACCAAACATCAAATGATAATATCTATACCCTAAAACCAGGTGTTAAAAGCTATAGCCAGGCTGTTGCAACTTCTGCAAGTAGCGCTCGTGGTGCTAGTAATGTTGCACAGAGCTACAACAGAGTAGCTGACCAGCACTCTAACAACAACAAATTCAGACATGCACAAGGCCGGCTATCGTCAATGCCATCAAGCACTAATACAGCAACCAAAGTCTTAATCACCGGCAGTTCTACACTAAAAAATCTTAGTGGTAGATATAAAACAACCGAAACTAATGACATTACCATAAGATCTTACGGAGGTGCCAGAATCTGTGAAATTAATGATAAAGTAGAGAAATTTCTTACTACTAAATCATTTAATTCAATTGTTATCCTTGTTGGTAGCAATGCTATTGGAAGGCGGAAAGTGAGCACTATGATTAACGACTATGACTCACTAATAGAGAACATCAAAGTACTGGCACCCAACATCCAAATTTGTGTATCATCTCTGCTGCCACAACCCAACAACACATATGAGAACAACACTGTGCATGAATTCAATGAAATGTTAGCATCTCTTGCATCATGGCACAATGCAGTCTTTATAGATAATATTGAATTGTTTACAAACCAGTATGGCGAAGCAAATGAAGAGCTCTTCAGGGATCACATCCATCCCAATTATCATTTATCACGGTGTATGAGTACTTTCTATCTTGAAACTAACCACTATCCCTTTCAGATTTTTTAGACCTAAGAAGACAAAGTCAAAGAACAATGCATTAGACCATCAACTACCTGCTTCTGAAGTATCCAAACCATTAATACTAAGTAATCGATACAACAATATATTAGATGAATACATAGCTCCAAATAACCGTAATGAAATCCATCCTCACCCATGAACTACCCGCTACTGCATCCAGGAGCAAAACTAAAAGAAAAATACATACTGGACATGATCAAGGCAAACATTTACATATGACCCATTCAACCAGAGCCTGTAAAGACTTCATACGAAAAGAAAATTGCACTACAATTGGACTAAATTATGACCACAGACAAGCTGATAATAATCTAAATAATAACAAACATGGATCTATCAAACATGATCACCGGAACATGTCTACACCAATCGAAAATATATGTATATATACCAATGCTGATAACGTAATAAATAACAACAGTTTTAGTGAAACTCAACATATGCCCGCAGGCATACTTGTTTGAGGAATGCTAAATGTGAACAGTTAGTCTTTGATAATTCTCTGAAAAAGTGGGTGGGGGGGGGGAGGCGACTTCTATTAGGTACACATTTGGAATTCACAGCAAAGATATCACTAAAAATCTTAAGTCTTCGCAGCAGCATTAATCATTACAATTTTGATGAATTTTAATCTTTCATGGGAGAAAACGCTGTCGAATATGGGCGGATTGTGCCCCAAAAAAATTATGACACTTCGTCTACCCCTTAAAACATATGCTGGAAAAAAAATTGTGAGTGTAGGTTCATAACTGTTCGGGATCTGGACCGGACAAGAAAATTTTGACAAATTTGAGCTTTTCAAGGGAGATAACTCTGTCAAATATAAGCGGATTTTGCCGAAACGATATCATGATGACACTTCGTTCATCCCTAACACATCTACTGAAAAAAATTGCGAGTGTAGGTTCAAAACTCTTCGAGATATGGCTCGGACAAGAACATTTTGACAGCTTTTCAGGGGAGAGAACTCTGGCGAATATGGGCGGATTTTGCTGAAATGAAATCATGACACTTCATCTATCCCTACAACATCTGCTGAAAAAGAATTGTGAGTGTAGGTTCAAAACTCTGAGATCTGGCCTGGACAAAACAACTTTTACAAATTTTAGTCTTTCAAGGGAGATAACTCTGGCGAATATGGGCAGATCTTGCCGAACCGAAATCATGACACTTTGCCTATTCATAACACATCTTCTGGAAAAAAATTGTGAGTGTAGGTTTAAAACTCTTCGAGATTTGTCCCAGACAAAAAAGTTTTTGACAAATTTTAAGCTTTCAAGGGAGATAACTCTAGCGAATATGGGAGGATATTGCCGAATCGAAATCATGACACTTCGTCTATAGGTAATATATCTGCTGAAAAAAATTTTGTGAGTGTAGGTTCAAAACTCTTCGAGATCTGCTCCGGACAAGAATCAGACGGATGGACGGACGCACGGCGAGCGCCATCACATAATACGCTTTGCGCGGGCGTATAAAAAGGCAGAATTAGAAGCAATAGTGCATAACGTCCATCCAGCACTTATTTTAATTACTGAGATTTTCCTGAAAAACATAGCTGTAAGTAACAATATAAATCTATGTGAATTACAGATTGATGAATACAACCTGGAAATCAATAATACGCCCAAAATACGCCATATATACTCATGAAACATTAAATGTCCAATATTAGATATAATAAACAATGACTTCTTTGACGAATCTCTCTGGTGTTCCTGGATGACTAAGCAAAAAGAAAAGCTTCTTCAGATATATCAAACAATAATTACTTATTAAATCAGCTGAATGCTATAAGAAAATATATGGCAGACCACATTTTAATGCAATAGTGCATAACGTCCATCCAGCACTTATTTTAATTACTGAGATTTTCCCGAAAAATATAGCTGTAAGTAAATGTCCAATATTACGATATAATAAACAATGACTTCTTTGACGAATCTCTGTGGTGTTCCTGGACGACTAAGCAAAAAGAAAAGCTATTAGTTCTGTCTATATACAGAAGTCCTTGAGCATGTCCAGGGCCAAAGAGAATCCAGCTATATTAGATTCCTTCTATGCAGAACTGAGCTCCGCCTTTACTATCCCAGCTAGATGGCAACTGTTCGTGTGTTGCGATTTCAACTCCAAGCTGGGTAAACTTGGCATTGCGGACAAAAGTTCAGGACTTGCCTCATGCATGGGATCGTATAGAGAGGGCACACGCAACAGCAATGGAGATGCACTGGTGGCATTCCTTAGTTCCAATGGCCTATTTGCCACAAATACGACTTTCAAACACTGATGCCGCCACCAGACAACATGGACTGGACACATTCCTGATCGCAAAGCCCCAAAAGGTTCTAAAGCTACAAAAGCTGTCTTCAACCAAATAGATTTCATACTATGCAAGACAGCAGCAAAACCCCTACTTCGGGATGCTCGTTCCTATGGAGGCACAGACCTCAATTCTGACCATAAGCCAGTCATTACACGCCTCCATATGAACCAGCTCTACCTAATGTATAAACGCCATACCAGGCAAGAGGGTAGAGTCACCCACAACTTACCCAAGCTCATCAGTGACACTGACACTCAAATGTCATACAAAAAGGCCCTCGGGGAGCAGATAGATAACATCGACGTCAGCTCCGATCCAAACGAAGCGCTAACCAAAATACTGATATCTATGTAATCATCAGCTACTAGCACCATAGGTGTTCTAAAAAACAACAACAGAATTAGGTATACTGACGACCCTCTCGTAGTAAAACTGTCAGCAGAACAGAAAGCATTACGGTTGCGCATCTATTAAAGCTGTTAAAGTGAAGATCGCACCAAACTACGCCAGGAATGCAATGACATTCTGCACCACATTAGCAAACGCTTAAAAGATCTTGCTATCCAACAAGGAGACGCCCTAGCAGATGAAATCACTGCCACGGTTGACTGCCACCATTTATCACTCAAAACCTGCAGAACCAGAGAGACTCCATGACGGTGTCAGTGGAGGATTTCTTGGTCTGAGATTGCCCATACCTTTAATAAGAGTATTTAAAACACTTACTTCATCATTTCCCCTCTTTGCCAAGCAAGGGATAACAGTCATTAATGCTGATTTGTATCCAGCAATAGAATTAGGCTTAAGACTATAGGCATCATACAGGTGACAGAGAAAATCAGCTACTACCTGAATAGATGCTTCCATCGGATTGATACATTTCTTTGAGCACCATTCTGCAAATCTGTTGATTTTATAATTATAAGCTGTGGAGGTTGACCCCCTTCTGGCTCTGGCCATGAAATTGGCTGCTTGCTCAGAAAAGCCCTCCTTAATCGCGGATCTTTTGACAACATCCATGCAGTCAATTGAAACATTGACGGATTGTTGTGAAGGGTCTTGTCCTGGAAGATAATATTGTCCATCAGAGGCAGAGGAACCGGATTGCAAACCAGAAAGTCCAGCAGATCCGTAAACCATGATCGACTTGGCCTATTCGGGGTGATCAGAAGCACTTGGCATTCCTCGTTTGATCTTCTGAAGAATCGTTGGAATCAGGATTGTTGGATGGTATGCGTATGCATACATTCCCTTCCAACTGATAGCTAGCGCATCTATTGCGATAGCGCTTGGATCTGGAATCGGAGAAACGTACGTCGTCGTCTTCGCATTCTTCTTCATTGCGAACAAATCTATGTTGGGCTTTCCCCAATGATTGAACAGGTGATCCGCCACACATTGATTTAGTTGCCATTCCGTAGGCAGAAAGCTCATCCTTCGGCTCAATGAGTCTGCTAACAGATTCAGCCTTCCCGGAATATGAACTGCTTTCAAGGTGATCATATGATCCACGCACCAGCAAAACAGCTTCCATGTCATCATACAGAGACTGGGCGACTTCGTTCCACCCTGGTGGTTTATGTAACTCACTACTGTAGAGTTGTCTGAAGGTATCATCACAAATTTTCCCACCACTTCTTTTAAGAAGTGTTCCAGGCCTAGAATTACAGCCCACAATTCTAGCATGTTGATATGTTCCTTTGACTGTTCCAGATTCCAAAGCCCTGATATAGTGGCTTCTTCCAGGCAAGCTCCCCATCCCTCCATCGATGCATCCGTAAACATCGTTACTTGAGGGTGGGGCGGGGTCAGCATGACCCCTGCCATGAGATTTCCTCTCTCCATCCACCAATGAAGGTGATGAATGAGTGTGTCCAACACTTGAATGCACGAGTCCAGTGATCCTGAACTCTGCGTCCACTGAGCCATGAGAAACAATTGAATCGGCCGCCTGCGTAAGGCCGCCTGAGGAATGACTGGTTCCATTAAACCATCAGACCTAACATTCTCAGATAGACGGTAACGACTGTTGCAAACCAACTGAATGCACGAGAGGAGATTTTCCACTCTCTCCTGGGATGGATAAACATATCCTATCTCCAGATCGAAGAACATACCCAGGTAAACAAACTTCTGGGATGGAGTCAGCTCTGATTTCTGAAAGTTGATTATCCAGCCTAAATCTGTGAGAGTTTTCAAAACTATCTCCAGATTTGCTGTCAAACTTTCTGGGTTGTGTGCTTTCAGCAACCAGTCGTCTATGTAAGTGTGAACAGCTATATTTCTCCTGCGGAGGTATGTCGTGATAGCAAGTACCACTCTTGTGAAGACCCTTGGAGCCATCGAGATGCCGAATGGAAGAACCTTGAATTCCCATTGGCGTCCCTGAAAAGCAAATCTCAGGAACCGACGGAAAAAAAAAATGTGGAAATAAGCATCCTTGAGATCTATTGATGCTGTCCACATGCCCTTCTCTAACCCCAACAACACCGATCTTACTGTTTCCATTTTGAAACTCGGTGTATCTATAAACTTGTTTAGAGGTTTGAGGTTGAGAATTGGTCTCCACCACCCGGTGTTCTTTGTCACAAGAAACATGGTTGAATAGAAGCCCGGGCAATCTTGCGCCGGTTGAATTGCTTCCTTTAGAATTAGAGATTCTATCTCCCCTTCTATGCACAACCGCTTGTCTGGATCTCTTGGAATTTGATTCCAGACCGGTAACAGAGACAGATGCAACGGCGGACCTCTTATCCATTCTGGACTGTATCCGTGCGAAAGCCATTGCAAGACTAAGCGATCCTGAATTAAGTCAAACGACCTCCCACTGGTGCACCTAGGCTTGACGGGGTGCCCATAAATTTTAGAAGCGGGAGTGTCTCTGGTACGAGTGACAACACCCGAGTGGTACTTGTGGTAACCGGAAATTTTTTTAGCCCATCAGGCCCGGTTACCACACACCGCTCCTCGCGCGCCGTGACCAGCGCCACGTGCACCACGGTGCGCAGGCTGCTGTCTGGCTGGCTGCGCTTGAGGCGCTGGCTGACATACAACAGTACGCTGCTGCTGGTGCGGCCGACGATGTCTCTGAACCCAACCGGCCTGCTGGCCTCTGACAATGCCAGCACCGCCACGAGCGTACTGCTGTCGAGCAGCCGAGGGCTGAACATGCTCATGGTCTCTGCGCAGCACTTCAAACTGTGCGCGCAGTGCCCTCTGGTTGTTCACTAAAGTTACTGTCTCTTGGATGTGCCGACAACCTTCACCTCCAAAAAGACCAGGGCCCGCCATCGGCGCTTGCAACAAGCGCGACTTGAGCTCCTGAGATGGGCACAAATTGTCCAGAGCAAAAGTGCGCCTCGTTCTCAGTGACTTTGTGACTGACCTAGTCAGACAGTCCAGCGCCAGGTTGATGCCATCCTGGATGGCTCGCTGGACTGTCACAGTTGGCTAGGTTGTTGCTGCACCGAGGCTGCTACTACCCCAGATAGCAGCTGAGAGACATGGGACAGCGCACTAATCGCCGCTCGTGAGCTCTCCTCGGTGTCGCGCAAAGCGGTATTAGCCGAGCGCATAGCGCCTGTGCACAACACTCCCGTGTCAGCACGGGAACCCGGCCGCGTATCTTCCCCCCCCCCAATGGCGCAGAAAACCGCGCTCGGTCTGGGCGCTAGGCCATATCGAGCATACTGACTAGCAGTAACCCGACATCGCCTAGCAACCTCGCGGGGGGGGAGGGGGGGGCCTTCGCGAGGCGACCTTTCGGTCTGATCGACTCCTCTGCCACCGAGAACATATCTAAGATATATTCAGCATACCGCAGACCGAGTCATGTTGGTCAACGGCTTTGCCTGTAACCATGCCCGAGGGTTACTGGCGGCCAGCTCATCCACGGAGAGCTCTGGTCTGACAGCGAGGAGCCACGCACACGCCTCTGACCAGTCGTCATCCGTGGCTACCTGTGAATTGCCGACGAGCAGTGGGCCCTCGTCATCTTCAATGGCATTCGCAGGTAAGGCTGAGGAGGAGGCTATAGACGAACCTGGCTGCCCATGGAATGTATACGGGCCCGCGAGGGCTGGCATAACATTCTCCATAGGCGTGGAATCTTATACGGGCGGCCGTCCACTCCAAACCGGCCCACAGGCTGAATCATGAAACCTGCCCCTGAGGGAACAGTGCCATAGGTGCGAGCGACCGCGCTCCATATGAGAGGACTGTAGATGCTCGCATCCATGTCTTCATGCTAATCCTGTGGGCCGAGCAGGTAGTCTTCATCATCTTCCTGGTTAGGAAAGTTAGACTCTGGATTAGTAAGGAAAACTAACCCAGACTGATCAGGAGAATGCATGAAAGCCGATGATGAGGTTACTCCACGAGTGATCGTGGTCAGGCCCGCTGGTTGGGTCCCGCCTGATGCTGCTCGCGCTGCTGGAACACCAGGCGATGCGAACATCAAGCTTGGGTCCAAGACGGCCGCCCCTGGATCACTAAACACTTTGTCCGAGCTAGTAGGGCATGATCCAGGGATGGGGCTACTTGCACTGAGGTCGATGCGCAGGAAGTTGAAACACCTGTGCCCGGAAACATGCCGCGAAGCATGTCAGGCATCAGGTCTTTCAAAGTCCTGCGCATCTCACTCACCAACTCAACCTTGAAGGCCTCGAGCTCACCCTTCTCAGAGGCCTTCTTACATCCTTCTTAGTCTTCTTGCCCTCATCAGCCATCAGCTTAGTCTGGGAACAGAAGAATTCAGAGGTTAGATCGCCCCCCCCACACTTTACAAATCACACATTTGTTGTACAGCCTACAAACTGAGCAAAGATGGCAAGGGTGGGGAAGAATCTAGCCTTCATAGGCTTAAGACAGGGTGGACATGACTTCTGAAAGGGAATGGATACGAAGACAATGAGTATTATAGTTTGCAAAACCTTGTTAATAGACTATTAGTACCAACAAGAACAAACTCGAGAAGGCATCCACCTTCTTTATACAGACTACCCTGATGGGACAGATGACTTCTCTAGTTAATAATAACCAATCACAACCAGGATCCCAAATTAAGAAAGAGAGAGAAAGGAGTAATGACTAACTAGATATCTTTCCACCTTCATAATAAAGGGTGATACAACATCAAGGACTTTCTCTAAACTAGGATTATGACATCAAGAAAGAGCACCTCCAGAACGCAGAGGCAAAGGCCAGAAGAAAGCTAAACATCATGAGGAAGCTGGCAGGAACAAAGTGGGGCGCCAATGAAAGTATCCTCTAGACCATCTACCTAGATGCCGTACGACCACAACTTGAGTATGGATCCAGCTCATGGATGATAGCAGCTAAATCTCATCAACAGAACCTCGAGAGAGTACAAAACCAGGCACTGCGCATCATCACTGGTGGAATGAGATCAACACCAATAGAAAAAATGGAGCAGACAGCAGGCATCCCCCCACTTAGCAAAGGAAGGGAATGCAAAGCACTGATCCAAGCTGTAAAGTTCAAATCGTTCAACAACCACCCGATGAAAATCAGGCAAGCACAGCTGTCATCAGGAAGACTTAAAAGATCAAGTTTTGTGAAAGAGACAAAAGCACTTCAAAGGAAACACCAAGAAATGTTGCCAGCACAAATAGAAGACCCAAACCACACCCTTGATCCTCCACCCTGGGAAAACAAACTAGAGAGCATAGCTATTCGCACCACAGTACCTCATCTCACAACCAAAGATGAACAGTGATGTGAGCGAGAAGGCCCTGACCCTAGCCATGCTGGAAGAAATGTACCCTCAGGAGACATGGATAAGGATCTACACAGATGGATCAGCCAAAGATGCAATTAGGAGCGGAGGTGCCGGATTGCACATACAGTATCCAAACGGACAACATGAGTCAGCTGCAATACAGACAGGCAAACACTGCACAAACTACAGCGCTGAAGTCAAAGCACTGGTTCATGCAGCTAATACCATCAGCAGAACAGCAGACCCTATTGCACAGATTGTCTTTTTATCTGATGCCCGCTCCGTCCTTGAGGCTATCACCAAAGGTAAGCTGCCACAACTTGAAGAAGCACTACAAACCATCAAATGCTTTCGGATAGCATTGCAGTGGATCCCATCACACTGTGGAGTCCAAGGAAATGAGGAAGCAGACAACATGGCAAAGGTGGGTGCAGAATAGAATCAGACAGAAAACATGGTTACCCATACAGAGATGAAGACTATCATCAAGTCACAATATAGAACACCTCAATCAGAAGATGCCTACCATCATCTCTCGAGGCCAGAGCATGTGTCCATTTTTCGTCTCAGAACTGGACATAACAGACTAAACCAACACATGTACAGGCGGTAAAGCAGAACAGACCACAGAACACATACTTCAATGTTGCAGTACGTATCAGCTGCTGAGAGAAGAGATCTGGCCTTTGCCAACCTGTTTTCTTGAAAAGCTGTATGGGTCTGTGGAAGAACTGCAGAAAACCACAGATTTCATCTTGAGAACGGCCCTCCAAGTGTGATACCAGCGATCGAAAAGAAGAAGACATCAAGAAAGAGAAAAAACTCTGGTTGATTATGACATCAAGCCTCAATGCAACAGCTACTTCAAGGAGAGGGGACATCAGAAATGAATGCAAGAAACATCTAGAGACTAAAGACATTCATTACTCCCGAATAATATACTTTATATTAAATATATATATTCGAGAACCCATGCACATACAAGAGAGAATACAGTGCAATAACAAATGGCAGCAGAAATTTGTGAATATTTTCAAATAATTAAGTGCCATAACTAATAAACTCCCTTAGCCTGAGCACAGGCAAACCATCCTCTTGTGCAGGAGAACACGTCCATCCATCCGCCGAGACTCCTCTTCCAGAAGAACTGATGAGGGGGATGGGACAAAAGGAAGGAGATATTTCTTTTATTAATTTAATATATCTCCAACCCTTAGACATATCACAATGATAAGTCAAAAAAGAGACGTGAACAACCTTCGAGAGAACAGGAACCCTCACACATACATACGTCGAACCTGTGAACACAAAGCACAAGAGATTAATAGCCCTAGGCGCTGGGAAAAATTTAACAAGGATTCCAAGCGCCGGAAAACGCCGTACCGCCGAAACAGTCACGATGAAAACCGGTAACAAATAAAAGTTACAAGTCTTAAATAAATTATGGAACAATATCACCTTAGCAGATGAAGAGGAGGACTCCTCTAACACTTTAGCATTAGCCATGATGGAACCAGATGATAAATATAGTGAAATTCTCAATAGTGTGTTAAAGTTTTCCACAAGTTGATTTCAGCCAATATATTAGAAAAACGGAAGTACCAGTATGCGCATGCGCAGTGGGTGGGGTCTGTCATGTGCATGACTGTGTACATCCACCTGCCCATCAGGGCACCTGACTTTTTATAATTCTGAATATTATTGAATTTAGATCCGATATGCTAGTATATCAAGAGTGTTAGGGAGGTAAGTATGTTCTCATGATGTGAAATGGGCATTGACATGTCACGAGCCTTCGACACAATTAAACGCTAAAAGAGCCTAGATGTACTACGCCAGGCCAGTTGCAATGAAGATGAGCTACGACTAGTGAGACTACTGCTTGCAGACACCAAGCTGAGAGTGTCACCTGTTACCTGGCTGTTGTATTGAAATCCGTGCGGTAAAACTCCACAAGACCAAACACCCCGGTGTCAATACTGGGCATACCGCTAGAGATGTGGACTTTATAGATGAGGAAAAAAACCCTTGACGAACTTCTCCCAATAGCTGCAAGCAAACTAAAAATTGAGAACCTCTTTATGAATGAATCCAAAACAGAGTTCACCCACATATACCTATCTATAAAGCATGAAACTAAAGAAAATGATGATCCACTCCGTGGCGGCGAACCATGGAGGAAAAGTAAAATCCTGGGCTCACTGCTTTGCAGTACTGCTGACATTGCTGCGCGCTGCATCACGGGGAACATAGCTTTCCAGTCCTTCTGGAAGCTATGGATTCGTAGATCAAAGGTGCCCTTGGAAAAAAGACTACGTTTATACAATGCAACATGCGTATCCTTGATGATGTATAACGGCAACAGCTGGGCAGCTCCAAAGGCAGCGCTTGACAAACTTGACGCCCGCCACCGCAAACACCAGTACGCACCATGACTGGACACCAATGGCCAGAGAGCATAATTTCCAACGATGCACTATACAAGAGTGTGTAATACGCCGCCGCTGTCTGTAAAAGTCGCCCAGCAAAGATGGTCCATGTTTGGCCATGTGCTAAGGATGCCAGAAGACACACCAGCACAGAGCCTTGGAATTCGCCCTCCTCGGAGCCAGCAAATACAGAGCCAGGAGAGGACGTCATTGCATAAATCTGCTAAGCGTGCTACGAGGTAACCTCAAGAAAGCAGGATTAGGTACACTGAAGTCAAGAATGGACCTGAGGAAGCTAAGGATTTTGGCTGAGGACAAGACACAGTGGGCAAAAGCGAAGGACTGATTGCAGCTGTAGGATGTTTCTACTACTACAGACGCAGAATACAGTAATCATACATACATTTTAATAGCAGGGGATTTTATTTCCCAACCATTAACTGGACCACTGGCTTTGCCGGCAGTACTGAAGGGGACAAATTTCTTTCAACTATAAGAACTAATTTCCTTCAACAACTAGTCACTAAGGCAACACATCATAGAATAAACCAAACCTCTAACATTAGATCTTGTACTAACTACATGTAACAATACTAATGCTGTCTACGAAATAACCTACACGTACCTTCCTCCTTTAGGCAAGAGTGATCGCGACATTTTGCAAATCTCATTGCACCCAGATTTATTAAGATCCACCAAGAAAATAGGTAAACCTAAATTGTTGCTGAATAAGGGGATGTATGGAGAAATACGTAACAAATTAGAGCGTGCTAACTGGCAGTATTTGTATGAACTCGATACCAGAGAAGCGTGGAACCACTTACATAAAAGTCTAAGTAGCCTGAAAAATCAATACATTCCAATATCTAATAAATGATATAGGAAAAAATCTGTGTGGCTTAATCATAGTGCATCTCAATCGCTCATAAATAAAAATAGAACATATAAAACATACAAGAAAACAAAGGCACCAAGTGATTATGCTCATACCAAACTGCACGAAATAAAGCAACATGGTGTATCAGAGAAGCAAAGCTGTCTTTCGAAAACAGAGAGTGGCTTCAGAATGTAAAACTAATCCCAAATCATTTTGAAATTATGTTAAAAGTAAAACTACACTTAGGGAACCAATAACCAGTTTGAAAGACCCAATGAATGGTTCATTATCCACAAGTGACAAAGGCAAATCTGATATTCTAAATAACTTCTTTGCCAGTGTATTTACGACAGAAAATTTAGACTCTGTTCCAATCGTGTCCCTCACAAGTAAGATACCTGTTTTAGCAGACATAATAATAACACCTACTGCTGTAGAAAAGAAACTCAGGAACTTAAACCCCAATAAGAGTCAAGGCCCAGATGAAATACCAGCAAAATTACTTAAGGAAGTAGCTAAGGAAATCAGTGTACCTCTCTGCATCATTTTTAATAAATCTTTAGAGGAGGGCATGTTACCCACCATTTAGAAGACTGCTGATGTCTGCCCTATTTACAAAAAAAGATGTAAATGTGACCCTAGGAACTATAGACCAATCAACCGTACATGTATCCTGTGTAAAGTTTTAGTCTTTAATACGAGATGAAATCATCAATTTTATGGAAACAAATGACCTATTTTCCAAATGTCAATGCAGGTTTAGAAATAACAGATCATGCAAAACTCAACTCATGGAATACATCGACTACCTTACTTCTAAATTAGACACAGGTGAATCAACAGATGCGATATATTTAGATTTCTCGAGGGCTTTTGACAGCGTTCCACATACCAGGTTACTTATGAAATTAAAAAGTTATGGCATTGGGAATAAAATAGTTCAGTTCATCAATAACTACAGTACCTAACTAGCAGAGGGTAAAAATCAATGACACAGTCTCAGAGTCAGCAGATATTACTATAACTACAGCTTAACAACAGATGGAATATCCCACGAGCTACAATCCAATGAAGAAAAAGACATACGGGTTGTAATAGATTCAAAATTAGAATTCGGAAGGCACATAAATGAGAAAATCAATAAAGCTAACAGCATAATGGCAATCATCAGAAGATCCTTCAGTTTTCTGGGATAATTTACCTGACAATGTCGTTGAAGCACCAACATTAGGGACATTTAAATCTGGACCAATAGTGAACTCCTATACGACAACTCATCGTATGTTACCTCTGATTGTTTTCTCCCAGAAAAGCCTGCATGCAGTCGCAGAAAGTAGGTGTTACTCAACCAATGAAAATGCGCGTTACGGTTTTCGGTCGATTGTGACAGTCATCTGTCACTAACATAAACCCCATACATAACCTGTGGAGGCTATCGTCGCTTCAAAAATGTGTGCGAATTTTAAATGCTTTTTCTTCATCTAATTAACTTTGATCACAATGTAGCAACATATATTGGTTCCTGTTCCACTAAGCACTCCTTTGTGTACATCCTGATTGAAGAATCGCATAAGACTGCAAGACACCAATTTTCGTACTGCAGCTGATGCGGTAATTTGGAATAGTATTTCTCTTAACGCTTTCACCACTGAAATCGTAGTATGTTCATATGAAAGCCCCAACATAATAAAAGGTAACGTCTTTAGTACTTTGGTAACTAGTTTGACTTGAACTGTTTGGCTTAATTATAGGTAGCAAAACAGTCCAGTCAAATTAGTTTCAAATCATTCAATATATGCTTGAACTCATACATCATTTAAATGATCTGTTGCTGTATCTGGTATGTAGTGGTGAGATTGTTAAAATTAGTTCTTTTTATTAAGATCTAAAGCATTGGATTGTGGATTGTGTAAGCGTAATATTATTAAACAAGAATTGCGCGGAATTAAATGTCTCGTCTGTCTCCTGTTTGTCACAGTTATCTTGACCTTTAATCTTCTCCCCTCAATGTTATTATGCTGCAT
Organism: Chaetoderma sp. LZ-2023a; assembly: GCA_034401795.1. Taxonomy (NCBI): domain Eukaryota; kingdom Metazoa; phylum Mollusca; class Caudofoveata; order Chaetodermatida; family Chaetodermatidae; genus Chaetoderma; species Chaetoderma sp. LZ-2023a. The sequence goes on along the minus strand of CM067369.1, from coordinate 250,090,713 downwards.
CCTATCATTATAGGTAACCAGGTATCCAAGTTCAGTTGCAATAGGCTTAACCAATCCTGAAATATAAGCCGAGAAGCTTTGCCAAACGCAAAAACTTAATGTTGAAATAACAGAGTTCTATATCAAGGTCACAGTGACCTTGACTTTTGACCTTGTGACGCCAACATCATCATTCTGTTCCATAACATTATAGGTAACCATGTATCCAATTTCAGTTGCGATAGGCTTAACCAATCCTGAAATATAAGCTGAAAAGTTTTGCTAAACGCAAAAACATAATGTTGAAATAACACAGTTCTGTATCAAGGTCACAATGACCTTTGACCTTGCGACCCCCAACATCATCATGCTGCTTCCTGTCATTATAGTTAACCATGTATCCAAGTTTGGTTCCAATTGGGGCAGGCATTGCTGAGATATAAGGCAATAACTTTTGTTTAATGCAAAAACACAACGTAAAATATTAACAAAGATTATACCATGACCTTTGACCCCCATAACCTTGACCACATGATGTCTGCATTAGCATGCTGCTTCCTTTTGATGTATATCACCATGTACCAAAGTTTGGTTCCAATTGGATCAAGCATTGCTGAGATATAAGGCAATAACTTTTGTTTAACGCAAAAACTTAACATAAAATATTAATAAAGATTATACCGTGAATTTTGACAGCATAAACTTGACCTCATGATGCCTGCATCAGTGTACTGCTTCCTTTCGATGTATATCGCCATGTACCCAAGTTTGGTTCCAATTGGATCAGGCAGTGTTGAGATATAAGACAATAACTTTTGTTTAACACAAAAACTTAACGTAAAATATTAACAAAGTTTATACCATGACCTTTGACCCCATAACCGTGACCGTATGATGTCTGCATTAGCATGCTGCTTCCTTTCGATGTATATCACCATGTACCCAAGTTTGGTTCCAATTGGATCAGGCATTGCTGCGATATAAGGCAATAACTTTTGTTTAACACAAAAACTTAACATAAAATATTAACAAAGATTATACTGTAACCTTTGACCCCTGTAACTTTGACCTCATGGCCTTTTTATCGGTGGGCTGCTTACCTTTGATGTATATTACCATGCACCCAAGTTTCGTTCCAATTGGATCAGGCATTGCTGAGATATAAACTTAACTTAAAGGTTTACGCCGCCGCCGGAAAAGTGATACCTATGTCTCGATCCTGCTTCGCAGGCGAGACAAAAATCATCATATCGAAACACTCATATATTGAATGGAGATTACTTCTTTAACCATTGAAACCCACAAAGTCACAACTATATCTGTCTAGTTTCGGACATGGTTGAATGTTTTTGGGTAGTCCGACTGGAAGCAGTTGTTGTCATAGATAGCACCCCACCCTTCAAACTGTCTTAACCATTTAACTCACATCGGCCAAAATTGGTTTCTGCAGTAGGTGGTCCTTGAAATGTCCATTTGTAGACCAAGAGAAGCCTATTTTTGAAAATTTACCACTGGAATCATTTCTGTGGTAAATTTTCAAAAACAGTCTTCTCTTGCTCTGCAAATGGACATTTTCTTTGAGAAAATTGACATTTTCTTGAACAAATTTAAGGGTTAAGGGGTTAAAAACATTCAACAAAATGTTGCCTACACCAGAGGGGAATGTTGCCTACACCAGAGGGGAATGTTGCCTACACCAGAGGGGAATGTTGCCTACACCAGAGGGGAATGTTGCCTACACCAGAGGGGAATGTTGCCTACACCAGAGGGGAATGTTGCCTACACCAGAGGAGAATGTTGCCTACACCAGAGGGGAATGTTGCCTACACCAGAGGGGAATGTTGCCTACACCAGAGGGGAATGAGATTGATCCTTTAACCCTTGAAGCCCCAAAGCATATACCGTGCTTTATCTAATAAATGTGATCTGCAGAAATTCAGCAGTAAGACAGCACATACAGGGTTCATGGTCAGGTTTGTAGACTGACTAAGCCTAAATCTAACCCCACAGACCATGAAAACCCAGAGTGGTAATTATATGTATAGTTAAATACTAGCCACACTAATTGTTATCATTGTATTAATCTATACTTACTGCACCCGCATTATTATCATTTATGTATTCCTTCAAAGTAGCCAGCGCAGCTTTCTGGGCTAGAGTTACTACCAATTATAATTAGTGTCAACTACATGTTTAGGCTCTGACATGTTTCAATGTTTTGGAGCTAGTTTGACTGGAAGCTGTTGTTGTGATGGACAGTATCAGCCCCACTTCCAACTGTCTTAAAGCATTCAACAAAATGTTCCCTACACCCTGGGGGAATGAGACTGAACCTTTAACCCTTGAAACCACAGTGTCCACAATATTAAGCTAGCTTCAAGATAGCCAGTATGGGCTTCTAGGCTAGAGCAACTCCATATAAATGTTGTGTTCTCCAACACCCATGTAACTAAGTATGTAGCGGACTAACATTAATCCGTTACCCCTTGAAACCACAAAGTGTCAACTTTGTGTCAAGCTTCTGACACGGTGAATGTTTTTGAGGCTAGTTTAACTGGAACCTGTTGTTGTTCTTGACCTATAAATGGACACTCACTAAACACAAATTAAAATTTTCTTGACAAATCTTGACCATTAAAGCTTAAAAGGGTTAAAGGTTGTGTATGTTGACTGTTAAGTCAGATCTGTGTGGTGGTTGATCTGAATCTTGATTAAAGATGGCTCTTTATCACATAATATAATATGTAAATAAAGTTGAGTTTCTGTTTATTAACCTGTTAATGGCCAAGCCGGCCAAAATCAGCTTCTACAGGTGTGTCAATGTCAATTTGCCTGCCATAATAAAAATATTTTTTTGGAAATTTACCCATGGAATGACTGAATCGATAACCGAAATTAGTGATTAGTAGCCTCAGAATTTTGCCTTGCAAATGGACTTCAATAAGCAGATGTTGACAATACATGTAGCAGTGTGCAATTCCGCCTGGATTTTAAGTAGTGTGTGCATTCTGGATGCTAGCCAGTTGAATTTGTTTAATTAACCCTATAATGGTAATGATTGGTTAAGAAAATTGTAATTTTTACTTATTGAATGTCCATTTGCAGGCCATGAATTGAAAATTTATCCCTGGAATGCTTGGCTCGCTTCTCAAACCAGGCATTCCAGTGATAAATTCTTAAAAACATTCTCAATAACACCGCAGAGGCTGGTTTTTGCCGGCTTGACCATTAAAGGGCTCTGTTAGTTGATGAATTATAGGTTTTGGACCTGTTGAATAGGAATTTCACATTATTGGTCAGTGGTCATCATTTTATAACCAAGTTTTCCATTTTGGGCCTAAATTCTTTCATTCTTTACCTAAAATGTTCATGTTTCCTGTTAAAATGTTCATATTTGGAACTTAGATATCAATTCTTCACATAGAAATGTTTGAATTTCCAGTCTAAATTCTCATACTTTTGCATCCATATTTTTTGTTACTGAACAAAGCAGTTGCTTTTTAGTCCAGATTTTCTTGTTTCTTATCAATGGTTTTGTATGTTTCTTAACATTTCCAGCTTAAATTTTCACATTACTACTCATTTGAAATTCTTTTTACAATTTTGAACCCAGATACATGTATATGCGTATTAACTATCAAAAGTTATATATTTCTGGGTAAACACTTGCTTATAATCCCAAATTCACAGATTTCAGTAACACATTTTTGCATTTTCACGCATACATGTATTCTTGCACTCTAGAGACAAATTTTCTTGTTTCCTGTTAAGAGTTGTGCATTAAGGATCCAAAATGTTCATGTTTCTGAGCAGAGTTTTCAGATTTCCAACTTAAATTTTAAACACTAGCCTATATTTAGCAAAATATTCATATTTCCATTGGAAAATATAACATTTTGAGCCCATATATGCATATTAGCTGTCAAAATGTATATATTTCTGGGTAAACATTTGCTCTTAATCACAGATTTCAGTACCAAATCTTTGAATTTTCACACATATTCTTGCATTTTAGGTCCACAATTACTGGTTTCCTGTTACATTTTAAACACTGGTTGATATTTGATGAAATGTTCCATTAAAAATTTAGAATTTTTAGCCCAGATATATGCATATTAAAGGGATATTCCACTGGGGGATTTTATGCATCTGACGTAAAGTACTAATTTTCCGCATTAATTTGAGACCAAGAGCACAATTTTATGCCAACAAATAAAAAAGATATCCTCAATTTAAATTGCTAAAGTAACCAGTAGATAGAGGCGCCATTTTGGACAAGCAGCTGACGTCACTGACACACCTCTTTGCCTGATCGAGGATAGCCATAACCATGGGAGGTAAATCTTGCATCTCGTGGATAATTAGCGTACTGGCTAAACAACTGACACTTTGCCACAGTGTTTGGAGGAAATTAAAGTGCAATTAGTGTCCCGATGATCCGCCAGTCATTGTAGTGCTAAATTGTCAAAAATTGTTTTCCTATGGGCAATTTCTATTTTTAAAAAACATTGAAGGGTTATGCCAGGAGCGTGTTTGCGATCAACCAGCTACAACATATTCTTGAAAAATATGTTAGTTGAATAAATGTTGAATGTAATTTCTCTGAAAACTGTTGCTATTGCAACTTCTGCTTCCAGTCAAATTCCAGTTTCAAAATATTCAACAGGCAGTAAATATGGGTCAACATTTAAAAATTTGGGATCAGTTAGTTAACCCTTTCAAGAACAGAAAAGCAGAAAGCTTAAAATTTACCCTGCATAGGCCTATTGTGTGAAACTAATTAGTGTGGAAGCTACTGCAACATAATTCCAGGGAAATTTAATTCACAATATTCAACAGTCTGCAGTTATTTTAAAATTGTGAGTAAACGTTGTAAATGATTAATAACGCTGGATTCCAATAGTGTGAAAGCACTAAACTACTAATTATGTCTAGCGTACACTTGTCATTATTTACTAGCTGTCACCTACTATCGTCTATGAAGTAAGCCGCTAAGCGGTTGCCTATAATTGACCGACCGGGCAATCAGCGACATCGTTTCATTTTGGTTTGCAAATCCCGTTTTACAATTGATGCAAGCAAATACGACGTTAACTGTCGAGTTTGATTCTGTTATATTAAAATTAAGTACCGCACCTTTTGTTTTGAAATGCATGACACATTATTTTAAAATTATACAGACTATATGTTCTAAACTTGTGTCTTCCAAATTTAAATGTGGAAGATATCCATCCAGTGCCGATGTTATGACGCCATCTTTCAGTTAGCCCCTTTTCATGCGGATGCTTCTGTGGATCGGTATCTGAAAATGTGAATTTCCGTACCCTTTCCATGATCGTTTCTATTACTGCAAGCCCATGCTTGACATGCGGACATGATGCAATTTAACCATTTCACACCAGCACTGGCCTCTGCAATCGTCAAGTTGAGGACGCAGGTCAAAAGAAGGCTATTTTGAGAATTTACAACTAAAACAGTTGTCTCAGTAACCGAACCAGCCATTCCAGTGGTCAATTTTGAAAAATAGTCTTCGCTAGGCCTGCAAATGGCCATTCAATAAGGAAATATTCTGATTTTCCTGACAGAATTTGGTCATTAAAGGGTTAATTAATATTCGGCCGTCATAACGCGAAGTAAACAGGTAAATCTAAAAGCGCTGGCGATATTTTGCTGGCGTGTCGTTGACGTCATAATCTCGCGGTTTCTCGCTCTCGTTGCGAGAAAATGGATGCGCCCAGGAGTCACGTTTTCGAGCGTTTTGGGCATATTCATTTTATTATTTCTCGGCAATGGAACGGTGTATTATATATTTTTTTGCGGCAACTATTTCGGATTATAGTATATTTTTAGTTGACTTATTCCCGATTTTCACTGGAATTTCCCTTTAACTGTCAAAATTCATATATTTCTCTGTAAACCTTTGCTTTTAGCACAAAATTCACAAATTTCAGTACAACATTTTTGTTGCATTCCAACATCAATTTCTGCATTAAGTACAAATTTCCATGATTCTTGCCAGAGTGTGTATATCCGTTCCTCTTACTGTACCGCCGCCTCATACGCTACCTTCCCTGGCCAGCCCGGGTTAGCGCTCTTTGCTAGCCCAGAGGCAGTGTATGATGGCCAGGAGGAAGAGGATTTTCTGCTGGGTTCACCCATTGAAGCCATGGAAACGGACGATCGTGCACCACTCACGGATGGCCCGGCCAATTTTCTGCATGGAACTACTCCCGCAGGGGTACGTAGCTTTCATGGCTCAAAAGGTGGCCCGGATTGGAGCGGATGACCAGCGTTTCCGTGGTGGCTGGTCCGGGCCATGGTGTGGTTGATTACACCCAGCACATTTTGTAATGTTTTCGTATTGGTTTGTACTGTTTTGGCTATATCAATGTGTGAGATTTTGTGCTAATAAATTATTCTGATTCTGTATCAGGGCAGAGCTCGGTCTGAAGTAGACACACCCTGTGACATGATTGTTATTATTATACATGTTATTCTTACAAATTTTCCTATACAATCTGCTGAGTTAGGGGGTGGGCTTCTAATACAGTTTTGCCGTTTTTGAAACTGCTAAGAAATCATTGGAGCTCATATGTCAAAGTTAGGGGGGTGGGCTTCTATTAGCGCATAGGCTACAATTAAGCGAAATACGGTACCATCCGATTTCCGTCTAGAAAAATCTTGATACATTCCTTTGTTTACAATCAGCAACTGGCGTATTCTGTCCATGTATGTATATATACCCAAGTGGCTAACCCATAATCTTACAATCTGCAGTAGCATAATAACATCCTCTAAGCAGTAGTTAATATAGTTCATGATTAATCGTATAATCGCGATTATGAAAAGTGAATAATCGTGCAACCTTGGAGTGGGAGTGACTGGCCCTGAAAGTGAAACACGCACCCCGCTTAGTTCAATTCTGTTTATCAGTATGTGAATATCACAAAGTAAAAATAAATTGTGACGTGATGGGGAGAGAGAGCGAACAAACTAAAGCTTTAGAAAGTAACTCAGAAAAATAAACAAACAATATTTATCAATGATCGTGTCATAGCGTGACTGTCAAGGTTAATACAGCAGGTTGACTAGCTTCGTCATTGATTACATCCGATTATCAAGCGCTTGCCACTGGTATCTGAGGCATTTTATATTATTTCACGAAAGCAGGGTTATATTATATATATACTACTTAAAAATATATACTAGCATCTTACAAATTGTTACCAAATATTACCTCTTGCTATTGCCGTTAGGCCTACACTATCGCTAGTTTATTTACACTGATACAACAGGCGTAGCCGAGAAGTCGGTCATATTACCCTAATGTAGATAGAACAACAATTTTGATTGGGTCGCTCAACTTAGTAACGACGCGCATTGATTGGCTAAAAACGTTGCGCCGTAACGCTATCTGGACGAATACACACAAAAGCAACCTAACAAAACTACAAAGTCTACAGAAAAAGGAACTAAAACTCTTTTCTAAACCAGCAAAGGGCCAGAATATATTCTAGTCAGAAAAGCTATTAAAACTAAAGGACATAGGCAAACTACAGATGTACACCGTTGTAAAGGAGTTTCACCACAATACATTACCACAATTCATAGCCTCCAATTTCACACTAAGCACCGACATCCACAAACACAACACTAGGACAAAACACACTTTACACACTCAATTTACACGAACAGAAATAGGAAAACGACGAATTACAATAGCAGCCACAAAACTATGGAACAGCACCAGTACAAAAATATGCGATAGTATATAAAACCTGAAATCCGTTAAGAAGATTGCCAGGGAATCTATGATCGACAAATACTAAATTAATATATTTATACCTGATGGCTGATGGTCACAGATTCGCTGCTAATTAATAATAATACAAACCTAAGACATTCCACCACCACCACCATAGATAAACTAACATAACCTAATAATTGAAGTAATAAGTCTAAACATAAACATACTTCACAGTTTACTTTCACTACTACTACACTAAAATAGCCCACATACGATCAACGCATCTGTCGATTCTTAACAACTCCAACTATCTCAACTTTATACTACAGTGGTGAGCTCTTCCCTGCCCCCCCCCCACCCTCAGTAGCATACAAGTCCTATATAATAATAAACCACTCCAAACTAAATTTAAATAAAATGAGATAATGATGTAATTAGGGAGTATATGTATAATATATGTTTATTTAAGTCAGTAAATACATGTATGTATGTGTGTATGTAAATATTAATGCCATAAATATGTGTTTGAATGTCGTGTGTTTTATGTTTGTGCACATAGTGGCATATATCTATGTAAACATCAAAGAAGGGACAGCCCTACCCACCCACCACTTAATGGAAGATATATATATATCAAATACATGTATATATGACATATATATCAAAGCTCACGTCTGAACTCCACAAAACATACCAAGAAAGTCCTGGACTTGATATCTCTAAAAACAATGATTTTAACCAAATTATATGTATTTGAATCATCTTAGACCTTCATGTTTCTAGCTTAGACTCCCATTAGCATTACCCAAGAAGTCCCAGACTTCCTGTATTTAGAAAGTTTGTTGAAACCCTGGTATGTGTCTATGTATGTATTTTTATTTTATTGACGCACTGGCAACGTGCGGCTTCAATTTCCATGTGCTAACTTAGCCGACAGTGCTGCACCCGTTAGTTTAATTTGTTGATCACCATCTCCAGGTCGGGGGATCGAACCGTCATCCTGCAACTCCGCATAGCATCAGCAACCAGGCATCTTTCCACTGGACCACCGCACCAAGACAAAGTCAAGGATTGGCCGACCAGTTTTCACATGTCTGATATACTGACACACTGACGATTCATATGGGACTATCTGTGGATGCATCTGTCACAATCAATCCTAGGCTTTTACGCCTATTGTACTCTGACTCCAGCACGGCTCTGGCAGTATATGTATTTTTATTTTATTGACGCACTGGCAACGTGCGGCTTCAATTTCCATGTGCTAACTTAGCCGACAGTGCTGCACCCGTTAGTTTAATTTGTTGATCACCATCTCCCGGTCGGGGGATTGAACCGTCATCCTGCAACTCCGCATAGCATCAGCAACCAGGCATCTTTCCACTGGACCACGGCACCAAGACAAAGTCAAGGATTGGCTGACCAGTTTTCACATGTCTGATATACTGACACACTGACGATTCATATGGGACTATCTGTGGATGCATCTGTCACAATCAATCCTAGGCTTTTACGCCTATTGTACTCTGACTCCAGCACGGCTCTGGCAGTATATGTATTTTTATTTTATTGACGCACTGGCAACGTGCGGCTTCAATTTCCATGTGCTAACTTAGCCGACAGTGCTGCACCCGTTAGTTTAATTTGTTGATCACCATCTCCCGGTCGGGGGATCGAACCGTCATCCTGCAACTCCGCATAGCATCAGCAACCAGGCATCTTTCCACTGGACCACCGCACCAAGACAAAGTCAAGGATTGGCCGACCAGTTTTCATGTATGTAGGTGTAGTTCGGATCGACCGGTCAGGTACCGGCCGTACAAGCTAAGTTGGGTACGCGCCGCCCATCCTGGATTCGTTCCCTGAACACGCCCCCTCCCATGGGTAGAGCTATAAGCGCATATGAGCCTATGAGAGAGATCGCGTTATAAAAACGACTAAGTTCGTTAAAGCACATAGTGCGCATGCGCACGCTTAATAGTATTTTTGACAGAGAGCGTAATTTACGACCAAGATAGGATGACGCTTTTAGTGTACCGAGACGGCACAATGTAATCCTTTTTAATACCTTGTTCCCGCCGAATCTGGCATTAATCAAGACCAGAATTCGACTGGCTTTCCAAATCTGTAAACCATTTCAAGATCGGTTAAGAAATGGCCGAGTCATCCACGGAAAACCCCTTTTGATTATCTTCAAGGTATTGCCGCGACGTCATAACCACGTGTACGCAGAACTTCTAGAATGTTCTAGAACATTCGACTGTGTTATTATTAGCTACGCGCTGATTGGCTGTTGTTCGACTGATGATTGGTTGGATCCTGTGACGTCATGAGTAGTATAAAAGGATACAAGATCCAGAGCTCGAGAGCATCCTCAACCAGGTGCCGATTATGTTGGACCTGTGTCGGCTACGATCGGCAAGACAGGCATTATGCAGATCATTTCGGTTTCTGTCAGTTTTTCTCCCGTAGCCAGCAGTAATCCAACCCACCGCACTAAGGCCATTTTGTATCTCCCATTGTTGCGGGAACATTTTTGGAACTTTTTGGATATTGTTCACGAACATATCAAGAACTAACTCGGAACACGAACTTGCGGTGTGGCCTTTCCTGGCCTGAAAATGTGATTCTACAGATGTAGAGGCAGCGATGTTCTTTGGTGGATGAGTCGCCGGATCTGCCGGCCACGCTAAAAAGTGGTTATTCAGCCGTCCCCGCACTGATGTCGTGCAGGTTTATCTAAACTTTTTGACCGCAGCAAAGCAAACTTTGCCCGGTACGTCTTCAAGGCTGGCTGACGTACCCCGCACCGTTAAGATTAGTTATGTATCATCATCCGCATTTAACAACCCCCGCTTATGATCGGGTTGTTGACAACTTCCATCCATACCATCGGTGTACGGGAACTTTCGTCATAGCAGTAATGTTATTGTATCTCTTACTGACTACTCGTTAAACATTCTATATTGTGATTACAGTCCTGAGTTCGATCCGCTCCCGTCATGAGCTGCTTGTGGGAATCCTGTTTGCGGAAACCAGTCTGTGGGAACTTTCCAGCTTCCAGGGAATGCATCAACTCACGTCAAACTAAGGGTGACGTATCAATTTCAGTAACACGATAATCCAGGCTTAAGAATGGCTACCGATTATTCAAGTAACTATACTTGACATTTTTAATTATCCCGTTAATTACATCTTTTATAATTATATCATATCTGTATAACCGGTCCCGATGACCAAAAGGCACCGTAACAGTCTTAGGACCGCTAGTTATAATTTCTGTATCTGTTTATAGTTATTCTTCTTTTCTATAAGGTGTTTTCGCTAACCGCACCGTAGTAGGTTCCTCACCCTGTACTATATATATTATTCTGATCATTTCACATTGTATTGATTGTTTTGGTTAGTTTATATATGGCAAGTGACCATCAGTTTATATGTTTTGTTTATTTGTAGAAAAATATAGGACTGCAGTGCATGTAGGAAACACTATACAGCAACATTTATATATGCAGCACTTTCTCCCACCACAAACAATTTTTCACTGAGGTCACTGTCCATGCTATAACTCTGTTTAGCCTGGCATGCTACCGACTAAAAACCTTTCTATTCAGCTCGATAGGATAAGTTTAATATGATTAGAGACAATCTCTTCGTTAGGCGACACGTAGTGTACGCCTCTTTTCCGGTAGTTGCGATAATTTAGCCCCGCACTCCGGCAAGGTTGTGTAAGATTGGCCAACATACCTAAAGGGCCTCATATTTCTAAGTTATTGTCTCTCTTCATGCTCCACTAATCCTTATGGCTTCTTAATTGTTTGGATGTCCCTATCCGCACCATGGACTGATCCGACCCTGGGAAACTATTGGGGTTTCCGAGCGGTGATGGCCAGGGTGTGGTGTCACATACATTCCCCGGTATCTTCGGATACTCAGTAGTTAGTTACCTTTGCCAATGTAGGAAAGCACTACGAAAACATATCTTAATTATTATTATTTTCATTAATCTGCAGAACAATCCTCCCGCACCGCAGTGCATAACTGGGCAACTTGTATTTAAACCTAATGCCAGGGTAAAAAGATAGTTCTGTAGGACCTGGTGATGGGCGAGATGTGCATCCCCACCGAATTCCGAAAGAATGTCTGGGCATGATATTCAGATCTGCCACGCCCTCACGGGAAGGGCATTTAGGGTGGGTATTTGTCTCTCTTACCCCCACCATAATGATAGGTCAGTTGCTTAAAAAATGCTTTTGTGAAAAGTAACCAGTGTCCTATGACGTTTTATGTGGTTACGGAGCGAGATGTCCGGATCCAGTTCAGAGATCTTGCGAAGTAACATGTATGCACGCTGTCTTCAGTATCGATGTCTTAGGGCATCCATTCTCAATGACAGCCGTATCTGAAAAGCTAGGTAGACGCCAGTCATTTGCGGCCTAAAATAATTCTTGTTTAGAAGAAGGCCCGGTGATGTGGGAATCCTTCGGGAATCGCTCGTCCCGTCTTCACGTAAAACAGCACACAACCGTATAGTCATAATCTCACTAGGTATGGTCTTTTCTTTACAGCATTTTGGCAACTACTCTTCTCCCGCTTTAAGCAGTGGCGACATTTTCCTGTGATGGAGGCCCGCGCGAGGCACTTGCCTCTCGCAAGGATTCAGTGACGACGGTCCGCGCGAGGATAATACTCCTCACCCAAACTAGCACTAGGAGTAGTGCCCGCATGAGGCACATGATTTTCCGACACTACAAAGATAATTTTCTTTCCTTTCAGCTTAGAGGTATAATAGCTTATATTAAGTTAATTAGTTAAATGTCGTGCACGGGAGCCTCCCTTGCGGGGATACCTCTGCGGACCTACGAGTCTGTGTGGTACCTCCAGGAGCCCCACGTTTAGAAGTTCATCAGGTTGTCTCTATGTCTTGTATTTTCGTATGCTCATTATTTTTATCTAGCATACTTGACGGGCTGTTTAGGTAAATTAATTGTATAGACTTATTTTAATTAGGTCACCAATCAAATCTTGTAAGTCCATAGATCACGAAATTGCTATGGACAGGCATACTGGTGACACAAATTCTTGGGATGAGACTGTTGTGTTTAATGTTCGCGACGATGGTCGCACGGCCCCACCGGAACGATTGAGTTTCACCAGCCTTAGGAGCCGGTCTTTTTTACCCATAGGGCAGTATCGTACAGGATCCGTCACCCCGAGACCGGAAGCTAACCAGTGTGTCATCATTCGTCGTGCACTTGCGGCGCGGCGTGGTGCAGCGCGGCGAGTCAACACCAGACACCGGAACGGCCCGACACTACCCCGCGAGCTACATATGTATGTGTGTGAATATATATATATATATATATATATATATATATATATATATATATATATATATATATATATATATATATATATATGTGCGTGATTATATGTTTATATGGGCCTACCTAAATGTGATCTATTGTACATTATAAGTCTGAGGCGAGATTCATATCCTTTCCAGAAGGAGTCCATCGCTCAATAGGCAATGCCTTTGATGGACTGCCTGTTTAGATTCTATTTACATGTATAGAAAAACCATGAAATAAAGCAACTTTGACCTTTGAACTTTGAAAATGTTTCACTACTGTATGGTCGAGTTGTTTAAATTTGTGAGTACCGAAATTCGTGAATTTGCTTTTATCGCTCTCATTCTATGATTTAACGTTACATGGAACGCATCTACACAGTAGCCACTTTTTGATTGACAGTTCTGAACCTTTTGACAAAGTTTTGAGCAAAATACGATCAAAACAAGAAGCTTTTCATACAATTACTGATGGTAGTGATAAAAACTGCAAGATTCCTTAATGCACTTTCTTAGATTATTTACTTGCACTTATTTAGCACCTAAAATGAGCAATTTTCACAATCCAAAGTTACCACCTGCTTTGGTTGCATTTTCCCGCCGCGTCGGATTAGACTGATTGACAGTAGCACATCTAAATTTTATTGGAGACGCTCTAGAGGAAGGGGTGGGTGCTTATCAATGATTTACCAAAATGTCAAAATTAACATAAAGTGCACACATGGGTTTTTTAACGATAGAAATTTTTTTATTCTTCCCTTTATGCCTGCTGAGCATGTTTTAAAGACCCTAACGTTAGTTCATTTCTTCAGCTCATTAATATTGAGGAATTTCGTGTGACATCACTACCCAACGAAAGCGGCATCCATTTGGGGTTTTTTCTTCTCTTCAAATGTAGTGTGGTGCTGGTGGTATCCCGCAATCCCGGAGTCCATGTTTCGTGGCTGCCGGGCTAGCTGATTCCCGCCATTTCTACGGATGCCCAGCAGTCGTACCTTGGAATCCGAACTGAGCTTATCTGCCGCCGGTTCCACGGGCCGATTCGAGACCTCTGTTGGGTGAGTAACCGTTTATATGTAGCTAAGTTACTACAAATGGTGTCAGGAGTGGGATAATATATCGTCTCTTTCGACTAGTTGATGAACATATGATGGACCGCTATGCACCAGTATGTGTGATGAACTCTTTCCTAATCTGTCACCTCCTGTATAGAAGCTCTTCGGACATGAGATTAGTTCAAATGACTATGTCATGCAAATTTCTATCTCATACAAGTACTGCTTATGAGAATGCTTTTTGCCATAGAGACATCCAATGTTAAGATTTGCTTTAAAGGCTTCCTTGAAAATTGTTTCTAAATAATCAAGAGTAGTGTTTTCCCCTACAGTAACATTGTAATAGTTCAGCATTGTGAGTATGTCGTACAGTTGATTGAGAGCGAGTCCTTTCTTGAAATACGAATATTCATCAGCAGTAGCTGGTATCCGAGTCGAGCAAGTTCCATGTTTCTCCCATTCATGAGACCAGACAGAATCTAGTGCTGTATCCGTGTACATGTTTGGCCAGTATTTCTCCAGATCAGCAAGTAATGGCTGCACCTTGTTTCCATTAAATGGCCATGAGCTATTACAGAAGACAGGCTCATCGGGGTTGTCATTTCGGCTGGGCCAGAGGCCATGTACAACCCATGTAGTCACCTCCTGAGGTATGACGCATTTATGGCCTGTTTTATTGCCCTCCGTACAGGCAGTGACTGGCCACTGTTGAGCATACACGAAATAATCAAAGTACACAGAAGTGCACACACATAGAAACGATGAAAACACCAGAACTACTTTGAAAAAGTTGGCAGCACTCATCATTTGGAGTGACATTGACTTTTGAATATCACATTGCTAGTTACTTCGTTAAAACACTACTCAGCTTATGCCTTCTTTTCAAGTTAAATCTGAGGAGTTTTTGGTTCGCACCCAGTTTCATTGGATCGATCCTTTACCCACAAAGCAATTTTGTTGGGTACAAGTAAAGGTTTCATTTTGAAAAGGGCTGATCAAACTGGGTTTGTTGAGTATTGGTGTAAAAGCGGTGGTACTACAAGACCTGGTTAATATTTTGCAGTCCAGAATAGCCAACGCTGCTCAGAAATTTCACCGTATCGTTTTCTATATCTGGGCCGGAACCTGCGACCTTACCGAGAAACGAGGCGACAGTTTTGTCTAATTAAGGACGGCCGATGATGAACTCCCGGTAGACCGCATGTGCCAACACTATCAATGTGCGATAGACATAGTAAGGCATTACGGCCAAACGGTGAAATTTATCGATATCCTGGCGTATTCTCTTGTCCTGTATAATGAGCAACTTCACCATTTGAATCCCTGTTTGACCAACTCTCTCTTCTCAATGATAGAATTGAGAAAATTAATGCAAATATTGGTGTACACACCATCAAATGTGGTGTAGAGTTAATACTCTGTAAAAAATCTAGTGCACGTAAACGCATCCGTTATCATTATACTTTCGAGTTTCTGAAGGATGGCATGCATGCAGGTATGCTACTGAATCTGGTCTGGCTTCGGAAGATTCATTTAGACGTTCTCCGGAGTTGCACCACCATCACTACTCAGTGAGTTATATTTTTCAGTAAGCATATGCTCACAACTTATTTCAGTAAGTGATATTACTTTTTTAGCGAATATTAATTTCGCCTCCCTAGTATAAATCAACAGGTGACTCATGAAACCTTTGTGTATTAACATTACAACCATGGAGGAACTTAGTGCACTCCATAATATTGGTAAAATTCGAGCTGCTGGCATATTAAGTTTCTGTGAGTTCAGAGGAGGTTCCATATCTCTGGCCGACATTAAGGCAGATCCTGATCTGCCTGCCACAGCTACAGTCCTTGAATGATTGCTCCATGCTGGGGACGTCGTATTCGACATCAATGATGAAGGCGCTGTTGATGGGGTCGACTCACACCCAAGGGAAGAATCCCTGGAAGAGCAAGTAGCTAGACTGAAGATGGAACTGCTAGCTCAAGGTATCAAATACAAGGCACTCCTTAACTCAACTGGTCAACAAAGGGGTGATCAGACCCTAGTTGATAACCTGGCTCCAAGGGGGTATATACTCCTAGAGAACCTAAGAGGGAGTCGCGATCAGTTTCTCACCATGACACTAGGATGTCACCACCAGTTCGTAGAGCTTACTTGGCTGGCTCTTCGTACAATGACTCTAGAATGTCATCACCCGGTCATAGAAGCTACTCTGATGATCCTCCTCCACCTAAAATGTCAACTTTTGATGAAAAATGTGAGTGGAAACCATTTTTCATACAGTTTGAGCATACTGCTTCAAGGTACCGTTGGTCTGATACATATAAATTAGACATGCTCATCTCAGCTTTAAGGGACAAGGCCTTAAAGTTTACTGCATCTGTTCTGAGCAAGTTCAGAATGATTACTTTAGTTTATGCGACAAATTAAGGTTGCGATTCGGGAAGAAAGATCTGCCCCACATCATCAGAAAAAAAATGCAAGATATTCGACAAGAGGGTAACACTTTAGAAGAATTTGCAGATATCATTCAGGAGCTCACTTTAGATGGCTACCCTGATGCCTCAGAGAGTTTGGGCGAGACAATTGCCATTGATGCATTCCTACGGGGTGTTGAGCATAAACGAGCCGCTCTGATAGCTATGGATAAAGATCCGAGCACCCTGGAGGAGGCTGTACAAATGGTCAATGCAGCTATCCATAATCAAAGATTGATCATGGGTTCCAGAAGACCTGAGGTTTGAAAGGTCCGGTCTCCGGACGATGCTTCTGGTTTGATGGAGGCAGATAATCCTGAGCAGTTGAGAGGCATAACGGCTCCAAGCAGGATAGATAAATTGGAGAAAGATGTCGAAGGACTTAGGAAGGATATGGCGGAGATGAAGGTAGATGTTGCTAAGATTTTGAATCTTATATCTGGTCAATTCGGTCGAGGTTGGTCTCCTCCAAGAGGGAAGGTCGTTCCATCGCGTTCCCCTTCTCCTCCTCTCAGATCGGGAAAGTGATTTAATTGCAATTTAGAGGGGCATTTTTCCCGTGAGTGTCCAGAGCCGAGGCGTACACGGTCGCCATCACCTTCTGCTTCACCAAGATCTTCGCCTGTGCGATCATATGATGTTCGCATGTATGAGTTTAATCGTGACCCTATGACACTAGTCATTCCCATTAAAGTAAATGGTGTTTCCGTTGAAGCAGTGGTGGACACTGCGGCACAAGTGACAGTAATTGGCAATTTCTTTGCAAATAAATTACCTTACCCTTTAAAGAAGTTGGAGTCTATTACATTGAAAGGTGCAGGTAGAGACAATATTATCCCTGCGGAAAGTGTTGAGCCAGTCACAATTGCATTAGGCTCTATGATGTTCAACTGGCCAGTCTTTCTTGCCAATATTAATGATCCGATTATATTAGGCCTGGATTTCTTGAAGGCACACAAGGCCACCATTGATCTGACTAGACTGTGTCTGACAATTAATGGAGAACCGGTTCACGCATCAATGTTGAGAGCTCATGGGAAGGAAGCCCAAGTAGCTCGGGTAACATTGAAGCAGAAAGTGGTCGTTGGTCCTTTTGAGGCCATGAAGACCACAGGTGTTCTGGATCAGGAGGTATAGAATGATGTTGTGCTCCAGCCGTCATCTAAACTGGAGGGTCTGGTAACACCTCATACAGTGGCCACTGCCAAAGATTCGCAGATTCCGATTTTGTTAAGGAACCTGTCGGCCCAATATATTACTCTGGAACAAGACCACAACCTTGGTATTGTCACAGAAATTGAGGTTTTAGACCCTAGAACAGAATTTCAACTTGCTGGTAATCCCATAAACCAGGACGGTTTACAGACTTCTACAGCCACTGAGGTGGACATCACTGTGTTCTTACAGGAGCTGTATGAGAGGTCGACATCGGATTTATCGGAGACGCAGTCTTCGCAAGTTAAATCCATGTTAATCGAGTATCAGGATGCATTTGCAAAAGATGATCTTGATTTGGGTTTGTTCAAGGGGATAAGACATAAGGTTGACACAGGTAATGCACAACCTGTTCGTTCTAAACTTAGACGAACTCCTCTTGGTTTTGAGAATGAGGAAGAGAAACACCTTGCGGAAATGTTAGAGAAAGGTATCATAGTTCCTTCAAAATCTGAGTGGTCATCAGCCCCGGTATTAGTTCGGAAGAAAGACGGTACCGTGCGGTACTGCATCGATTTTCGAGCTCTGAACAGTCTAACTCGCAAAGACCGTTACCCCCTACCAAACATTGAGACATGTCTGGATGCACTTGGTGGTGCTAAGTTCATCAGCACACTTGATATGGCAGCCGGGTATTGGCAGGTCGAGGTTGACCCGGCGGACCGCCACAAACTCGCAATTATCACAAGATATGGGCTCTTTGAATTTGTCCGGATGCCATTTGGTACGTGCAACAGCCCGGCTACCTTTCAGAGGGTTGTTCAGCTGGTGTTGCAACGTCTTAACTGGTGCGAGTGTCTTGCGTATTTAGATGACGTGGTAGTGACAGGGACTGACTTTGACAGTCATATGACCAACTTGAAAGCTGTCCTTTCCCGATTCCTGTTGCACAACCTTAAATTAAAAACTAATAAGTGTAATCTGTTCCGTACAGAACTCTGTTTCCTAGGCAAGTTGGTGAGTGATAAGGGAATCGCTGTTAAGCCAAACAATATGGAAAGCGTCGCTAATTGGCCTGTTCCTAAGACCAGGAAAGTTACCACCGAGAGCACATACAGGGTTTTGCTGGTATTTCTGCTCCTCTCTCTGCACTTACCAGTTCCAAAGTAGAGTATGACTGGACTCTAGAGCATCAGGTAGCTTTCGAAACACTTCAGGGTGCTATGGCCAACCCTGCAGTGTTAGGTTATCCGACACCGGATGGTACCTTCATATTGGATACTGATGCTTCAGAGGCTGCTATTGGTGCAGAGTTATCCCAAATTCAGAATGGGAAAGAGGTGCTTATTGGTTTTGCGAGCCGAACGTTGACACCAGCTCAGCGTAAATAGTGTGTTACACGCAAAGAGTTGCTAGCCGTGGTAGCATTTACTAGGCAGTACCATATGTACTTGCTAGGACGGTCATTTATTGTGCGGACTGACCATCACAGTCTCACGTGGCTGCTCAGTTTCAAGCACATCGAAGGACAACTAGCTAGATGGCTAGAAGAACTGTCCCAATATAATATGACAATGCAATACAGGCCCGCTAAACAGCACTCTAATGCTGATGGTCTATCGCGAGTTCCAAGTGATTCTTCACCTTGCCACTGTTATAAAGCTGGCCAATCTCTTAGTTCATTACCATGTGGTGGGTGCAAATATTGTACCTAGCTTCAGCAGCGATGGTCTCAATTTGAACAAGATGTTGATGATGTAATTCCTTTGGCTTTTCAAACCATAAGGGCCCTTCAACTGAGTAATAATGACCTATCAGACAGCGACACAGACAGCGACGATCCAGATGGACTGCTGAATGGTGTCCCCCAAACAGACCAGGTTATCGGAAGGTCAAACTGGTTAGACGCATTCTCTTCGGAAGATCTAAGGGAGTGTCAGTTGGAGAATCCTGATCTGAACACAGTTGTATCATGGATTGAGCAGTCACACACACCTTCTGACGTGGAGCTATATTTAGCTAGTCCAGCTGTCAAGTTTTGGTGGGCTCGTTGTGATCAATTGATTTTTGTCGATAGCATTTTGCACTATCTCTGGGGAGAAGCAAATACCACACGGAATCTGCTGGTAGTCCCAAAGTCTCTCCAGAAGCTGGTTTTGGAAAATTGTCATGATTCCAAGCTTGCCAGTCACATGGGTGAGCAGAAGACATTAGAGAGAGTGAAGGCTAAATATATCTGGCACGGATACTCTCGTGATGTGGTGGCGTATGTGAAATCCTGTCGGATTTGTAGCTGTAGCAAAAAAGCTTCCATCCGACCTAGAGCTGCTCTGGGCGAGTTCCATGCCGGTTTTCCCTTGGAACGGGTACATATGGACATTTTGGGCCCCTTTATCACATCTGCACTGGGAAATAGATATGTGTTGATGATCATCAGTTCACTAAATGGGTTGAGTGCTATGCGCTCCCTGAACAAGGGGCAGAACTGGTAGCCAAAACGTATGTGGAGCGTCTTGTCATCACATTTGGCTGTTCATATTTCTTACACACTGACCAGGGTCGTAACTTTGAAAGCAGCCTATTTAAGGAACTGTGCCATCTACTGGAGATTTCAAAAACACACACCACAGCTTATAGACCATGTTCAAATGGACAGATTGAATGTATAAACCGTACTGTCTTGCAGTGTATACGGTGTTACCTGCAAGAGCATGACAGACAGAAAGATTGGGACAAGTGTATTCCTTTCATCGCTGGAGCTATACGATCTACTGTAAGCCGACAGACGGGGTATACTCCCAACATGATGCTTGGTCGAGAAGTGCTACAGCCTATTGACATAATGTGCAAATGCCCTGTGTCTGCGACTATAGAGGATGCCCCTTCAGATGCCAGTGACTTCGTCCAACAGTTACAGCAAACTTTTCATGAAACTCATGAGATAGCACGGGATAACCTTAAAATGGCTCAGAAGCGCCAGAAAAAAGAGTATGATCTACGTTTGCATGAGCGTGCCTATCATGTTGGTGATGTAGTTTATCTTGCTAATTCTGCAACTAAAATAGGTCACTCCAGTAAACTACAACCTCCTTGGACTGGTCCATTTATTATTTATAAAAAGTTGTCAGAGGCACTGTTTGATATCAAAAACCAACGCCTAGAACTAGTTGTTCACCATGATAGATTAAAGCTATGCAGAGATCGTGATTTACCGCTCTGGATATTGCGAATGAGATGTGCTATAAGCTCTGAAGATCATGGCGATGATGATGACTTATTATCCCCTGATAATGGCCGTAGGTTATCTGATGATAACTGTGTTTCCATTTTTGAAGAGGATTTGGATGAAACCATTCCATATGGTATTGATCCATCCTCATCAATTCGGCATAATGATCTAGATGCTGTTTTGACAGATGACCTGGATATCGACTCTGTTTTACCCGTCCCACAAACACAGCATAACTCTCCTAGGTGCATGAGGTCTCAGGTCTGAGGAGAAACGCATAATACTTCCCCATGGTGCATGAGGTCTCAGGTCCGAGGGGAACCGCATCACACTTTTTCCCCTAGGTGCATGAGGTGTCAGGTCCGAGGGGACATACATCACACATCTCCTAGAGATAACCAACTCCAAATTCACACCATTCAGAGTCGAACAGGAAGGCAGTGCCGTCTTCCCAACAGGTTTCTAGATTATGAACTGTATTAGAATGCTCTTTAAGCATTCATGAATTAGACTATGTAAGTCTTCATGGAACCTACTTGTCCACCTGCATAAATGTTCCTCTGGTTTCGTCTTATTTCGGATTCATTTGGTCATGGTATTGGTGCTGACTGCAGTTAGCTTTTCGGTCCTAGTACAGTACTACAATAGTAATGTGATAATGTACAATGGTAACAGTAATTCAACATTAAAAGAATTACTGTAATCCAGATGATATGAAATTATGACTTCAAATTTTAACATTCTGCATGACACTGAAGACATTCAACTTGTCCGGAAAACATTTATAATCATTGGCTTATGTTCCGTTTCCATCTTAGCTTTAGTTTCAGCAACAGCAAAATCGTGATGTTCTATTCTTTGTAAGTTTTTGGGAAACTAAATTAGTTGGACAAATAAGCACATAGTGGCTTTTTCCAGCAATAATACTCCTTGAGATACCAAAAACCAACAGAGGTCCATCGCTGTATGACTCACAGAACGCGTTATTATAATTACGCGTTTTTCAAATGATGCGTGAATAATTGCGCGTAGTAATGCGTGGTTATATTTACGCATTTCTTGATCACACATTACAAATATGCGTTGTCAAATGATGTGTAAATTGTTACGCATTAATCATACGCATTGTATTGTTAACTGTATTTATTGTCCGTCATGACGTGTAGTCATAATAATGCTCTCTGTTTATGTGTATATGGATTAAATCCATGTACACGCTTTTTATAAGTATATGCATCATATGTTATGATGCAAACTCATCTATGTATAGTGAAATTTAGCTTAGGTTAGCCACACTATGTCAGTTCTACATTTGTCAGCTCAGATATTTTATAGGGTAGCTCAAATACATATATAGTTTTATTAAGCCAGCTCATATATTTTATAGGATAGCCCAGAAATATTAATTCTACATAGGTCAGTTCAGATATTTTATATTAGGCCAACATTATATACTGCCATACCTAGCTATTTCATTTATTAAACGTGTAACAATTACATGTTAAAATGATGCGATGATGCATTATTTTACTCTATAATGCATAACTCATGAATATTTGTAATGTGCATTACTCTATAATGCAGAAGTCCTGTATATGACAGCATATTTATAATATGCATTTAGCAGACTGCATAAATCATGCAGATGCATTTCTTGCGCTTACCACTTTATAATGCGCAAAGTAATTGACGCGTTAGTCATAACGCAAAAGCATGTTTCTTTCTTCTGTTGTATTATCCGTTCCGTTTTAGCTTCACTCAGATATATTTATTGTGATAGGGATAGTGGTTTTCCAGATTTCCTAAATTTGTAAATTCAGATCCGTTCAATTATATAAGAGGTATATCATAAATGTTAAGGTTAAAAATGTTCACTAAAATTTAAAATATGCAATATTCATAGGTTTTCCTCGAATCTCACATATTTTAATTTCAGATAACACTTCCACTAAATTCATGTGAGATTATTTTTATTACTTCTTTATCAATTTGGCAATTCCGTCATTTGTGTCAGTTTTCTGCTGTGGTGGAAAACCACTATCCTTAATTTTAGTTAGGGATGCTATGCTATTTTAAAATCTGTAACGATGGCCCTCGTCTGACAGCTGTTGATCTATCCATCTGTCTTATGCCGTTATGTCTGGACAGATGGACATCTATCATGGTCAAAACTTTGGCATTTTCTTTGTATTATTTTTTGAGAATTATTTTTTTTAAATATTCTAATCCATCCTTTAGCAGTTGAGTGTCAATGCCTGTATGTTTCTTGTTGAATACAACAGTGAACCAGTCTGATTATCTAAAAATACTTTTTACTAGCAATGGGGTACTGTCGCCTCATGTTAAAAATCAAAACAAAACTATTTGTGATAATGTAATACATACAAATTTTTGTGAAGCTTCCAGTATCAAAGCCCTTGGGTTTCTTATTGGGTGTAAATTTTAAAAGATATAAGAAAATTTCACACATGAATTTTATATTGGAAGTTTTGTTTTAACCGTAGATTATTTTTAGTAAATTTTTTTTTAAAATGTTTATACATGGACAGGTTAACTGAAAATTTTATAATCTGCGTGTCCATTGTCTGATTTCAAAAAATTTTGGGGTGGAGTGTGGTGCTGGCAGTATCCCGCAATTCGTGTTTCGCGGCTGCCTCGCTAGCTGATTCCCGCCGTTTCTACAGACGCCCAGCAGTCGTACCTTGGAATCCGAACTCATCTTATCTGCCGCCGGTTCCACGGGCCGATTCGAGACCTCTGTTAGGTGAGTAACCTTTTATATGTAGCTACGTTACTACAGTATCAACTGCTTTTATAGTTTATATTGTATAGTATCCAGTTTCGGTGAGGCTCTAGTTTCGGTGAGCTTTCGGTACGCATGCGCTGTGTAACAACACAAGTTCTCATGACGTCATAATTTTGTACGGTAATTATCGGTAACGTTTACCGCATTTCCCCTCAAAATTCACATTAAAGTGTTGAGTCAGCACTAAATCAACTTTAGCATGTAAAAAATTGCTGATTTTCTTATTACTTTTTTTCATATGCCTTTAAAGCATTGTATTTTAAATAAGAGGTAAATTTTTTTTTTCAAATATTCGAAATTCTTCCCTGTCATCTGTTTTATTTATGCCACGTGACCAATGTTAAAATCCAGACTGGCCAGGATGGTTAAAAAGTCAACAGCGCAGTGCCTGTTCTTAGCACATTATCAAAATCAAGGAGTATACGCACAGTATAATATTATTCAATATCTTTTGCATATTTCCATTTGATGCTTTAGTCAAGCCCTCACAACTAGCTCCAGTCTGAGGAAAATGTCCACCACCATCACCCGAGAAAACCAAGAAAATGACAATTAAACACTTCCCCATTCTGACAACTTCGAACGTTCAGCAGTCTTTGCTTTATATGGTAGCTGTATTGTCTAAAAACAAAAATTTAGGCGAGCCTGTACAGGTATCACCGAAACAGGATACCATCGTTTTTGTTTGTTTTGAAGTACGTCATCGCCTGATGGCACTGTGTTTTGTCATTTCGTTTCAGGGATTTTCTTCTAACTTGGCGCTGGATAAGGGATAAAGTCACTAACAAATTAAGACAATTTATTTTAAAATATTTATGGTATTTATTAAATTAGTAGCAATTTCTGCTTAGGCGCCCCGAAACTGGATACTCCACGCTACATTCATTTGCAAGACCAATTTATGGGTTAAAACGGGAAAAATTAGCAGTTGAAACATTCAACAAACCAATACCGTGATATTTAAGGATTTACAAGCACGTACCAGACAGCTGAAGATGCATAATCACCAATTCACGAAATTCGGTACCGCTATTTCACACATAACCTGGTGAGGTGGGTCAGTTCAAATGCTTGGAATTTGTTTGAAAATTAAAGTTTTGTGCTGAAATTTTTGCATTTGTATTTGGAAGTGATATTTTACATTGTGTTAAATTTGTGTGCAGATCTGTTTAAGAGTTTTCCTTCACGAGTGCATTACTTGCTTAGATTCACGAACTTCGGTACCCATAGTATATATACTATGGGTACCTAAGTGCTTGTAAATCCTTAAATATCACGGTATTGGTTTGCTGAATGTGTCAACTGCTAATTTTTCCCATTTTAACCCATAAATTAGTCTTACAAATGAATGTATAAACTATTAAAGCAGTTGATACATTTGAAGAGAAGAAAAAACCCCAAATGGATGCCGCTTTCGTTAGGTAGTGATGTCACATGAAATTCATAAATATTAATGAGCTGAAGAAATGAACTAACGTTAGGGTCGTTAAAACATGTTCAGCAGGCATAAAGGGAAGAATAAAAAAATTTCTATCATTAAAAAAACCATGTGTGCACTTTATGTTAATTTTGACATTTTGGTAAATCATTGATAAGTACCCACCCCTTCCTCTAGAGCCTCTCCAATAAAATTTAGACGTGCTACCATCAATCAGTCTAATCTGACGCGGCGGGAAAATGTAACCAAAGCAGGTGGTAACTTTGGATTGTGAAAATTGCTAATTTTAGGTGCCAAATAAGCGCAAGTAAGTAATCTAAGAAAGTGCATTAAGGAATCTTGCAATTTTTATCACTACCATCAGTAATTGTATGAAGTTTCTTGTTTTGTCCATATTTTGCTCAAAACTTTGTCAAACGGTTCAGAACTGCCAATCAAAAAGTGGCTACTGCGTTCCATGCAACGTTACATCATAGAACGAGAGCGATAAAAGCAAATTCACGAATTTCGGTACTCACGAATTTAAGCAACTCGACCAAGTTCAAGTTCAAGATTATTTATTTTGATATAGAATATACATTTACAGTTTCACAACAGGTAGTCCACCAAAGGCAGAGCCTATGTGGCGGTGGACCCCTACATATAACATATAACAACAATATAGGACATGAGAATACTGAATACATAAGGTTAACATGTTATAGTCCTATATATACATATAGTTAACTGTCTCGCTGCCAAGTCTCTGCAGGCTACATTTTCCATGGAGCCTAACTCAGGGTATGCTGAGTACCTCTAAAACAATTTGACCGAACGTTGTCGGAGGCTAAGCCACAAGCAACTTTCAGTCAAATTTTTCTAAAATACTCAGCCAATCCAGTCATTGCCAATTGGAATTATTGTCCGCTGGATTCCAGCAGTCCAACAGTTAATAGACGTATGACAATTTACATTTTTACACGGAAAGACATGACAGAAGGATGTGTGCTTATCTTGCTTAAGTTAATAATTCTATATTACATATTCTTATTATCAATGACAAAGTATTAATTTTATTTTTATTTTTTTAGGCTGTGATGGTAGAGGTAGTTGTTTGGTAGTTACCATTATGACAGATATTATTATTATTATTATTATTATTATTTGTTCTGGTGACTGGGTGCAAGCATGAGAATAGCATGCCATGATGGTGAGTGTTTTCCAGAGTCTAGTAGGTTTCTATAATCTTCTTTTTGATATTCTGCTTAAAGTACTGTAGCTTTATGATGTCTGTGCTTGTGCTTGTGTCTGTATTATTCTATAACTGAATTCCTTTGTATGAGGGTTTTTGTTGTGCTGCTTTTGTTTGGTGGTGTGTTGAATGGAGGTTATTTCTTGTTCTTGTGTTGTGAGGATGCAATTGTGTATTGAGCATAAAAATGTTAGATAAGGATGAGGGTAAGTTGCCATTGTGGAAGTCCCTTAGGATTGTGTATAGTTGGAGCCCTCAAATGTCCTCAAGTTTTAAGACCTTTTCTGATTTAAAGATATCCTGGCCACCTGCTGTTTGTGAAAATAGTTTAATAGATTGCTTTTGAAGAGATTTTAGTTTTTTTCGTCTAGCTTGAGATGTATTAGTCCAGATAGCATTGCAGTAGGTGATGTGAGGAAGTATCATTGTGCAGTACAGGTTTTTAATAATATTAGGTGTTAGATAGGGTTTCAGTCTGCGAATGATGCCAATGCTTTTTGCTACCCTGGTAGTAATAATTTCAATATGCTTCTCCCATGTTAAATTTGTGTCCAAATATACTCCTAAAAACTTAGCATATTATTGACATTTTTGTATAGAATTTCTATATCCTTGTGGCTGCAGAAAGCATTTGTGTCGTCTGCAAAAAGTATTAGTGAGAGATGTTTGCAGACTTTGGATATGTCATTCATATATAGGAGAAACAGCAGGGGCCCAAGAACTGAACCTTGGGGAACACCACAAACTATATGTTTGTATTCAGAGATAGCCCCATTGAATTGTACACACTGTTCCCTGTTTGGGGATTTGTATCCAACGGTCGTATGTATATTACTATAATTATAGTAATATATATATATATAATATATATATACTATGGTTACCGAAGTTCGTGAATCTAAGCAAGTAATGCACTCGTGAAAGAAAACTCTTAAACCGATCGGCGCAAAAATTTAACACAATGTAAAATAACACTTCCGAATACAAATGCAAAGATTTCAGCATAAAACTTTAATTTTCAAACAAATTCCAAGCATTTGAACTGACCCACCTCACCAGGTTATGTGTGAAATAGCGGTACCGAATTTCGTGAATTGGTGATTATGCATCTTCAGCTGTCTGGTACGTGCTTGTAAATCCTTAAATATCACGGTATTGGTTTGTTGAATGTTTCAACTGCTAATTTTTCCCGTTTTAACCCATAAATTAGTCCTACAAATGAATGTATAAACTATTAAAGCAGTTGATACATTTGAAGAGAAGAAAAAAACCCAAATGGATGCCGCTTTCGTTAGGTAGTGATGTCACATGAAATTCATAAATATTAATGAGCTGAAGAAATGAACTAACGTTAGGGTCGTTAAAACATGTTCAGCAGGCATAAAGGGAAGAATAAAAAAATTTCTATCGTTAAAAAAACCATGTGTGCACTTTATGTTAATTTTGACATTTTGGTAAATCATTGATAAGCACCCACCCCTTCCTCTAGCGCCTCTCCAATAAAATTTAGACATGCTACCATCAATCAGTCTAATCTGACGCGGCGGGAAAATGTAACCAAAGCAGGTGGTAACTTTGGATTGTGAAAATTGCTAATTTTAGGTGCCAAATAAGCGCAAGTAAGTAATCTAAGAAAGTGCATTAAGGAATCTTGCAATTTTTATCACTACCATCAGTAATTGTATGAAGTTTCTTGTTTTGTCCATATTTTGCTCAAAACTTTGTCAAACGGTTCAGAACTGCCAATCAAAAAGTGGCTACTGCGTTCCATGCAACGTTACATCATAGAACGAGAGCGATAAAAGCAAATTCACGAATTTCGGTACTCACGAATTTAAGCAACTCGACCAAGTTCAAGTTCAAGATTATTTATTTTGATATAGAATATACATTTACAGTTTCACAACAGGTAGTCCACCAAAGGCAGAGCCTATGTGGCGGTGGACCCCTACATATAACATATAACAACAATATAGGACATGAGAATACTGAATACATAAGGTTAACATGTTATAGTCCTATATATACATATAATAATAGTACATTTTTAGAGCGCTTAATCCATGCAACTGCATGCTCTAAGCGCTAACGCGCGTAAGTATTCTATGGATATGCTATTTGAAATAAATAGAATTTAAGATTGGATTTAAAGATTTCTAAAGTTGATGAGTTTCTAATTTCATTTGGTAAGTTATTCCATTCGGTAGCTGCAGTGAAAGAGAAAGTTTTATGGCCATATGTTTTAGAGTTGACCTTAGGTACTTTTAGTAGATTTAGATTTGCAGATCTGAGAGAGCGACCAGGAATGTAAGGTTGTACAAGGTCAGAGAGATAGGCTGGTGCTGTGCCAGATACACATTGGTATGTCAGACATAGTGTCTTAAAAGTTATTCTTTGCACAATGGGGAGCCAGTGCAAATCATGTAGGACCGGAGTAATGTGTTCTCGCTTGGCACACAGGGATATGATTCTCGCTGCAGTGTTCTGGACCACCTGAAGTCGCTGAATAAGTTCTTTTGAGGCCCCAATCAGGAGGCTATTACAATAATCCAGGCGCGACGTTATCAGTGCTCGTACTAGCATGATCGCGGCCTCTTTTGTGATATAGCGCCTGATGCTGCCGATGTTGCGCAATTGAAAATAGCAGACTTTGCAGATGTAACTAACATGTTTATCCATAGTCAGTTCATTGTCTAAGTATACACCAAGATCCTTTACGACAGTTGACAGCTTTATTTGACTATTTCCAGCTGTGATGTCACATAGGTCGGTCTTAGCACGTCGGTTTGCTGGCCCGACTAACAGAGCTTCAGTCTTTTCATCGTTAAGTTTCAGCATGTTTGTAGTCATCTATATGTAGACATATAGTTAACTGTCTCGCTGCCAAGTCTCTGCAGGCTACATTTTCCATGGAGCCTAACTCAGGGTATGCTGAGTACCTCTAAAACAATTTGACCGAACGTTGTCGGAGGCTAAGCCACAAGCAACTTTCAGTCAAATTTTTCTAAAATACTCAGCCAATCCAGTCATTGCCAATTGGAATTATTGTCCGCTGGATTCCAGCAGTCCAACAGTTAATAGACGTATGACAATTTACATTTTTACACGGAAAGACATGACAGAAGGATGTGTGCTTATCTTGCTTAAGTTAATAATTCTATATTACATATTCTTATTATCAATGACAAAGTATTAATTTTATTTTTATTTTTTTAGGCTGTGATGGTAGAGGTAGTTGTTTGGTAGTTACCATTATGACAGATATTATTATTATTATTATTATTATTATTATTATTATTTGTTCTGGTGACTGGGTGCAAGCATGAGAATAGCATGCCATGATGGTGAGTGTTTTCCAGAGTCTAGTAGGTTTCTATAATCTTCTTTTTGATATTCTGCTTAAAGTACTGTAGCTTTATGATGTCTGTGCTTGTGCTTGTGTCTGTATTATTCTATAACTGAATTGCTTTGTATGAGGGTTTTTGTTGTGCTGCTTTTGTTTGGTGGTGTGTTGAATGGAGGTTATTTCTTGTTCTTGTGTTGTGAGGATGCAATTGTGTATTGAGCATAAAAATGTTAGATAAGGATGAGGGTAAGTTGCCATTGTGGAAGTCCCTTAGGATTGTGTATAGTTGGAGCCCTCAAATGTCCTCAAGATTTAAGACCTTTTCTGATTTAAAGATATCCTGGCCACCTGCTGTTTGTGAAAATAGTTTAATAGATTGCTTTTGAAGAGATTTTAGTTTTTTTCGTCTAGCTTGAGATGTATTAGTCCAGATAGCATTGCAGTAGGTGATGTGAGGAAGTATCATTGTGCAGTACAGGTTTTTAATAATATTAGGTGTTAGATAGGGTTTCAGTCTGCGAATGATGCCAATGCTTTTTGCTACCCTGGTAGTAATAATTTCAATATGCTTCTCCCATGTTAAATTTTTGTCCAAATATACTCCTAAAAACTTAGCATATTATTGACATTTTTGTATAGAATTTCTATATCCTTGTGGCTGCAGAAAGCATTTGTGTCGTCTGCAAAAAGTATTAGTGAGAGATGTTTGCAGACTTTGGATATGTCATTCATATATAGGAGAAACAGCAGGGGCCCAAGAACTGAACCTTGGGGAACACCACAAACTATATGTTTGTATTCAGAGATAGCCCCATTGAATTGTACACACTGTTCCCTGTTTGGGGATTTGTATCCAACGGTCGTATGTATATTACTATAATTATAGTAATATATATATATATAATATATATATACTATGGGTACCGAAGTTCGTGAATCTAAGCAAGTAATGCACTCGTGAAAGAAAACTCTTAAACCGATCGGCGCAAAAATTTAACACAATGTAAAATAACACTTCCGAATACAAATGCAAAGATTTCAGCATAAAACTTTAATTTTCAAACAAATTCCAAGCATTTGAACTGACCCACCTCACCAGGTTATGTGTGAAATAGCGGTACCGAATTTCGTGAATTGGTGATTATGCATCTTCAGCTGTCTGGTACGTGCTTGTAAATCCTTAAATATCACGGTATTGGTTTGTTGAATGTTTCAACTGCTAATTTTTCCCGTTTTAACCCATAAATTAGTCCTACAAATGAATGTATAAACTATTAAAGCAGTTGATACATTTGAAGAGAAGAAAAAAACCCAAATGGATGCCGCTTTCGTTAGGTAGTGATGTCACATGAAATTCATAAATATTAATGAGCTGAAGAAATGAACTAACGTTAGGGTCGTTAAAACATGTTCAGCAGGCATAAAGGGAAGAATAAAAAAATTTCTATCGTTAAAAAAACCATGTGTGCACTTTATGTTAATTTTGACATTTTGGTAAATCATTGATAAGCACCCACCCCTTCCTCTAGCGCCTCTCCAATAAAATTTAGACGTGCTACCATCAATCAGTCTAATCTGACGCGGCGGGAAAATGTAACCAAAGCAGGTGGTAACTTTGGATTGTGAAAATTGCTAATTTTAGGTGCCAAATAAGCGCAAGTAAGTAATCTAAGAAAGTGCATTAAGGAATCTTGCAATTTTTATCACTACCATCAGTAATTGTATGAAGTTTCTTGTTTTGTCCGTATTTTGCTCAAAACTTTGTCAAACGGTTCAGAACTGCCAATCAAAAAGTGGCTACTGCGTTCCATGCAACGTTACATCATAGAACGAGAGCGATAAAAGCAAATTCACGAATTTCGGTACTCACGAATTTAAGCAACTCGACCAAGTTCAAGTTCAAGATTATTTATTTTGATATAGAATATACATTTACAGTTTCACAACAGGTAGTCCACCAAAGGCAGAGCCTATGTGGCGGTGGACCCCTACATATAACATATAACAACAATATAGGACATGAGAATACTGAATACATAAGGTTAACATGTTATAGTCCTATATATACATATAGTTAACTGTCTCGCTGCCAAGTCTCTGCAGGCTACATTTTCCATGGAGCCTAACTCAGGGTATGCTGAGTACCTCTAAAACAATTTGACCGAACGTTGTCGGAGGCTAAGCCACAAGCAACTTTCAGTCAAATTTTTCTAAAATACTCAGCCAATCCAGTCATTGCCAATTGGAATTATTGTCCGCTGGATTCCAGCAGTCCAACAGTTAATAGACGTATGACAATTTACATTTTTAAACGGAAAGACATGACAGAGGGATGTGTGCTTATCTTGCTTAAGTTAATAATTCTATATTACATATTCTTATTATCAATGACAAAGTATTAATTTTATTTTTATTTTTTTTAGGCTGTGATGGTAGAGGTAGTTGTTTGGTAGTTACCATTATGACAGATATTATTATTATTATTATTATTATTTGTTCTGGTGACTGGGTGCAAGCATGAGAATAGCATGCCATGATGGTGAGTGTTTTCCAGAGTCTAGTAGGTTTCTATAATCTTCTTTTTGATATTCTGCTTAAAGTACTGTAGCTTTATGATGTCTGTGCTTGTGCTTGTGTCTGTATTATTCTATAACTGAATTGCTTTGTATGAGGGTTTTTGTTGTGCTGCTTTTGTTTGGTGGTGTGTTGAATGGAGGTTATTTCTTGTTCTTGTGTTGTGAGGATGCAATTGTGTATTGAGCATAAAAATGTTAGATAAGGATGAGGGTAAGTTGCCATTGTGGAAGTCCCCTAGGATTGTGTATAGTTGGAGCCCTCAAATGTCCTCAAGTTTTAAGACCTTTTCTGATTTAAAGATATCCTGGCCACCTGCTGTTTGTGAAAATAGTTTAATAGATTGCTTTTGAAGAGATTTTAGTTTTTTTCGTCTAGCTTGAGATGTATTAGTCCAGATAGCATTGCAGTAGGTGATGTGAGGAAGTATCATTGTGCAGTACAGGTTTTTAATAATATTAGGTGTTAGATAGGGTTTCAGTCTGCGAATGATGCCAATGCTTTTTGCTACCCTGGTAGTAATAATTTCAATATGCTTCTCCCATGTTAAATTTTTGTCCAAATATACTCCTAAAAACTTAGCATATTATTGACATTTTTGTATAGAATTTCTATATCCTTGTGGCTGCAGAAAGCATTTGTGTCGTCTGCAAAAAGTATTAGTGAGAGATGTTTGCAGACTTTGGATATGTCATTCATATATAGGAGAAACAGCAGGGGCCCAAGAACTGAACCTTGGGGAACACCACAAACTATATGTTTGTATTCAGAGATAGCCCCATTGAATTGTACACACTGTTCCCTGTTTGGGGATTTGTATCCAACGGTCGTATGTATATTACTATAATTATAGTAATATATATATATATAATATATATATACTATGGGTACCGAAGTTCGTGAATCTAAGCAAGTAATGCACTCGTGAAAGAAAACTCTTAAACCGATCGGCGCAAAAATTTAACACAATGTAAAATAACACTTCCGAATACAAATGCAAAGATTTCAGCATAAAACTTTAATTTTCAAACAAATTCCAAGCATTTGAACTGACCCACCTCACCAGGTTATGTGTGAAATAGCGGTACCGAATTTCGTGAATTGGTGATTATGCATCTTCAGCTGTCTGGTACGTGCTTGTAAATCCTTAAATATCACGGTATTGGTTTGTTGAATGTTTCAACTGCTAATTTTTCCCGTTTTAACCCATAAATTAGTCCTACAAATGAATGTATAAACTATTAAAGCAGTTGATACATTTGAAGAGAAGAAAAAAACCCAAATGGATGCCGCTTTCGTTAGGTAGTGATGTCACATGAAATTCATAAATATTAATGAGCTGAAGAAATGAACTAACGTTAGGGTCGTTAAAACATGTTCAGCAGGCATAAAGGGAAGAATAAAAAAATTTCTATCGTTAAAAAAACCATGTGTGCACTTTATGTTAATTTTGACATTTTGGTAAATCATTGATAAGCACCCACCCCTTCCTCTAGCGCCTCTCCAATAAAATTTAGACGTGCTACCATCAATCAGTCTAATCTGACGCGGCGGGAAAATGTAACCAAAGCAGGTGGTAACTTTGGATTGTGAAAATTGCTAATTTTAGGTGCCAAATAAGCGCAAGTAAGTAATCTAAGAAAGTGCATTAAGGAATCTTGCAATTTTTATCACTACCATCAGTAATTGTATGAAGTTTCTTGTTTTGTCCATATTTTGCTCAAAACTTTGTCAAACGGTTCAGAACTGCCAATCAAAAAGTGGCTACTGCGTTCCATGCAACGTTACATCATAGAACGAGAGCGATAAAAGCAAATTCACGAATTTCGGTACTCACGAATTTAAGCAACTCGACCAAGTTCAAGTTCAAGATTATTTATTTTGATATAGAATATACATTTACAGTTTCACAACAGGTAGTCCACCAAAGGCAGAGCCTATGTGGCGGTGGACCCCTACATATAACATATAAC
Source organism: Chaetoderma sp. LZ-2023a (assembly GCA_034401795.1). NCBI lineage: Eukaryota > Metazoa > Mollusca > Caudofoveata > Chaetodermatida > Chaetodermatidae > Chaetoderma > Chaetoderma sp. LZ-2023a. The sequence goes on along the minus strand of CM067369.1, from coordinate 250,056,350 downwards.
AACAATATAGGACATGAGAATACTGAATACATAAGGTTAACATGTTATAGTCCTATATATACATATAGTTAACTGTCTCGCTGCCAAGTCTCTGCAGGCTACATTTTCCATGGAGCCTAACTCAGGGTATGCTGAGTACCTCTAAAACAATTTGACCGAACGTTGTCGGAGGCTAAGCCACAAGCAACTTTCAGTCAAATTTTTCTAAAATACTCAGCCAATCCAGTCATTGCCAATTGGAATTATTGTCCGCTGGATTCCAGCAGTCCAACAGTTAATAGACGTATGACAATTTACATTTTTAAACGGAAAGACATGACAGAGGGATGTGTGCTTATCTTGCTTAAGTTAATAATTCTATATTACATATTCTTATTATCAATGACAAAGTATTAATTTTATTTTTATTTTTTTTAGGCTGTGATGGTAGAGGTAGTTGTTTGGTAGTTACCATTATGACAGATATTATTATTATTATTATTATTATTATTATTATTATTATTTGTTCTGGTGACTGGGTGCAAGCATGAGAATAGCATGCCATGATGGTGAGTGTTTTCCAGAGTCTAGTAGGTTTCTATAATCTTCTTTTTGATATTCTGCTTAAAGTACTGTAGCTTTATGATGTCTGTGCTTGTGCTTGTGTCTGTATTATTCTATAACTGAATTACTTTGTATGAGGGTTTTTGTTGTGCTGCTTTTGTTTGGTGGTGTGTTGAATGGAGGTTATTTCTTGTTCTTGTGTTGTGAGGATGCAATTGTGTATTGAGCATAAAAATGTTAGATAAGGATGAGGGTAAGTTGCCATTGTGGAAGTCCCTTAGGATTGTGTATAGTTGGAGCCCTCAAATGTCCTCAAGTTTTAAGACCTTTTCTGATTTAAAGATATCCTGGCCACCTGCTGTTTGTGAAAATAGTTTAATAGATTGCTTTTGCAGAGATTTTAGTTTTTTTCGTCTAGCTTGAGATGTATTAGTCCAGATAGCATTGCAGTAGGTGATGTGAGGAAGTATCATTGTGCAGTACAGGTTTTTAATAATATTAGGTGTTAGATAGGGTTTCAGTCTGCGAATGATGCCAATGCTTTTTGCTACCCTGGTAGTAATAATTTCAATATGCTTCTCCCATGTTAAATTTGTGTCCAAATATACTCCTAAAAACTTAGCATATTATTGACATTTTTGTATAGAATTTCTATATCCTTGTGGCTGCAGAAAGCATTTGTGTCGTCTGCAAAAAGTATTAGTGAGAGATGTTTGCAGACTTTGGATATGTCATTCATATATAGGAGAAACAGCAGGGGCCCAAGAACTGAACCTTGGGGAACACCACAAACTATATGTTTGTATTCAGAGATAGCCCCATTGAATTGTACACACTGTTCCCTGTTTGGGGATTTGTATCCAACGGTCGTATGTATATTACTATAATTATAGTAATATATATATATAATATATATACTATGGTTACCGAAGTTCGTGAATCTAAGCAAGTAATGCACTCGTGAAAGAAAACTCTTAAACCGATCGGCGCAAAAATTTAACACAATGTAAAATAACACTTCCGAATACAAATGCAAAGATTTCAGCATAAAACTTTAATTTTCAAACAAATTCCAAGCATTTGAACTGACCCACCTCACCAGGTTATGTGTGAAATAGCGGTACCGAATTTCGTGAATTGGTGATTATGCATCTTCAGCTGTCTGGTACGTGCTTGTAAATCCTTAAATATCACGGTATTGGTTTGTTGAATGTTTCAACTGCTAATTTTTCCCGTTTTAACCCATAAATTAGTCCTACAAATGAATGTATAAACTATTAAAGCAGTTGATACATTTGAAGAGAAGAAAAAAACCCAAATGGATGCCGCTTTCGTTAGGTAGTGATGTCACATGAAATTCATAAATATTAATGAGCTGAAGAAATGAACTAACGTTAGGGTCGTTAAAACATGTTCAGCAGGCATAAAGGGAAGAATAAAAAAATTTCTATCGTTAAAAAAACCATGTGTGCACTTTATGTTAATTTTGACATTTTGGTAAATCATTGATAAGCACCCACCCCTTCCTCTAGCGCCTCTCCAATAAAATTTAGACGTGCTACCATCAATCAGTCTAATCTGACGCGGCGGGAAAATGTAACCAAAGCAGGTGGTAACTTTGGATTGTGAAAATTGCTAATTTTAGGTGCCAAATAAGCGCAAGTAAGCAATCTAAGAAAGTGCATTAAGGAATCTTGCAATTTTTATCACTACCATCAGTAATTGTATGAAGTTTCTTGTTTTGTCCATATTTTGCTCAAAACTTTGTCAAACGGTTCAGAACTGCCAATCAAAAAGTGGCTACTGCGTTCCATGCAACGTTACATCATAGAACGAGAGCGATAAAAGCAAATTCACGAATTTCGGTACTCACGAATTTAAGCAACTCGACCAAGTTCAAGTTCAAGATTATTTATTTTGATATAGAATATACATTTACAGTTTCACAACAGGTAGTCCACCAAAGGCAGAGCCTATGTGGCGGTGGACCCCTACATATAACATATAACAACAATATAGGACATGAGAATACTGAATACATAAGGTTAACATGTTATAGTCCTATATATACATATAGTTAACTGTCTCGCTGCCAAGTCTCTGCAGGCTACATTTTCCATGGAGCCTAACTCAGGGTATGCTGAGTACCTCTAAAACAATTTGACCGAACGTTGTCGGAGGCTAAGCCACAAGCAACTTTCAGTCAAATTTTTCTAAAATACTCAGCCAATCCAGTCATTGCCAATTGGAATTATTGTCCGCTGGATTCCAGCAGTCCAACAGTTAATAGACGTATGACAATTTACATTTTTACACGGAAAGACATGACAGAGGGATGTGTGCTTATCTTGCTTAAGTTAATAATTCTATATTACATATTCTTATTATCAATGACAAAGTATTAATTTTATTTTTATTTTTTTTAGGCTGTGATGGTAGAGGTAGTTGTTTGGTAGTTACCATTATGACAGATATTATTATTATTATTATTATTATTATTATTATTAATATATTATTATTTGTTCTGGTGACTGGGTGCAAGCATGAGAATAGCATGCCATGATGGTGAGTGTTTTCCAGAGTCTAGTAGGTTTCTATAATCTTCTTTTTGATATTCTGCTTAAAGTACTGTAGCTTTATGATGTCTGTGCTTGTGCTTGTGTCTGTATTATTCTATAACTGAATTGCTTTGTATGAGGGTTTTTGTTGTGCTGCTTTTGTTTGGTGGTGTGTTGAATGGAGGTTATTTCTTGTTCTTGTGTTGTGAGGATGCAATTGTGTATTGAGCATAAAAATGTTAGATAAGGATGAGGGTAAGTTGCCATTGTGGAAGTCCCTTAGGATTGTGTATAGTTGGAGCCCTCAAATGTCCTCAAGTTTTAAGACCTTTTCTGATTTAAAGATATCCTGGCCACCTGCTGTTTGTGAAAATAGTTTAATAGATTGCTTTTGCAGAGATTTTAGTTTTTTTCGTCTAGCTTGAGATGTATTAGTCCAGATAGCATTGCAGTAGGTGATGTGAGGAAGTATCATTGTGCAGTACAGGTTTTTAATAATATTAGGTGTTAGATAGGGTTTCAGTCTGCGAATGATGCCAATGCTTTTTGCTACCCTGGTAGTAATAATTTCAATATGCTTCTCCCATGTTAAATTTGTGTCCAAATATACTCTTAAAAACTTAGCATATTATTGACATTTTTGTATAGAATTTCTATATCCTTGTGGCTGCAGAAAGCATTTGTGTCGTCTGCAAAAAGTATTAGTGAGAGATGTTTGCAGACTTTGGATATGTCATTCATATATAGGAGAAACAGCAGGGGCCCAAGAACTGAACCTTGGGGAACACCACAAACTATATGTTTGTATTCAGAGATAGCCCCATTGAATTGTACACACTGTTCCCTGTTTGGGGATTTGTATCCAACGGTCGTATGTATATTACTATAATTATAGTAATATATATATATAATATATATACTATGGGTACCGAAGTTCGTGAATCTAAGCAAGTAATGCACTCGTGAAAGAAAACTCTTAAACCGATCGGCGCAAAAATTTAACACAATGTAAAATAACACTTCCGAATACAAATGCAAAGATTTCAGCATAAAACTTTAATTTTCAAACAAATTCCAAGCATTTGAACTGACCCACCTCACCAGGTTATGTGTGAAATAGCGGTACCGAATTTCGTGAATTGGTGATTATGCATCTTCAGCTGTCTGGTACGTGCTTGTAAATCCTTAAATATCACGGTATTGGTTTGTTGAATGTTTCAACTGCTAATTTTTCCCGTTTTAACCCATAAATTAGTCCTACAAATGAATGTATAAACTATTAAAGCAGTTGATACATTTGAAGAGAAGAAAAAACCCCAAATGGATGCCGCTTTCGTTAGGTAGTGATGTCACATGAAATTCATAAATATTAATGAGCTGAAGAAATGAACTAACGTTAGGGTCGTTAAAACATGTTCAGCAGGCATAAAGGGAAGAATAAAAAAATTTCTATCGTTAAAAAAACCATGTGTGCACTTTATGTTAATTTTGACATTTTGGTAAATCATTGATAAGCACCAACCCCTTCCTCTAGCGCCTCTCCAATAAAATTTAGACGTGCTACTGTCAATCAGTCTAATCCGACGCGCAGGAAAAATGTAACCAAAGCAGGTGGTGACTGGATTGTGAAAATTGCTCATTTTAGGTGCTAAATAAGCGCAAGTAAGTAATCTAAGAAAGTGCATTAAGGAATCTTGCAATTTTTATCACTACCATCAGTAATTGTATGAAAAGTTTCTTGTTCTGACCGTATTTTGCTCAAAACTTTGTCAAGAGGTTCAGAACTGTCAATCAAAAAGTGGCTACTGTGTAGATGCGTTCCATGCAACGTTACATCCTAGAACGAGAGCGATAAAAACAAATTCACGAATTTCAGTACTCACGAATTTAAGCAACTCGACTATAACTTAATAAGCGTACCCTTGAAGTTTTTGAATTAAAAGTAGACAATCACTACAGGGAAATAATCCATAACTATGACTAGAATCTACATAAATTCGGAACAATAATAAGCCATAGGCTTATGTTCTGTGGATATGATTCAAATTTACTTGATGATTGATACGAAAACTGGTAACATAACAAAGAATGCATTTACTCGTTGAAACTTTGCAATATAAAATCGATAGTAGGCTTGATGCTAGTGGTATACATACGACCGTTGGATACAAATTCACAATTTAAGTCAAGATACATTTACTTATAACATATGTTGAGATTTTATTTGGGAAAATTAATGAACAATCTGGCAATTACTGTTAGTTGCTGAGTAAATCCCGCGTCTCTATTCAACCATAGGTTACCTTAGGATGATTTATGGACGTAGATCCTACTGGAATATGTGACCATTTCACCGTTCTGCTTCTAGCGCTTCAGTGTCGTACATGTTTCTGAGGCTTTGAAATGTGCATCTAGGTTTGCTTTGAATGTGTTGAGCGTTGGTGCTGAAATAATGTGAATGTAATAATCTGACACTCTACTGTAAAATATCTAAGTCACACCTACCAACAACTTCTCACCCCAAATACTACTGTGACTTTGTTGAGCACTGCCCCCTCCCACCTCGCGCCGCCCCCAAAACTGTACCATATTTAAAAAATACCTGTATCTACAATCAAAATTATAGTTGCAATCTAAAAGACCATTTATATGTAGAATACAACACATGTAGAACAATCTAGGCTTGTGCGATTATTGCGCTGAGTAATTGCGATTGACTATTAAAAAATAATCGTGATTACTCGATTAATCAGCGTGGATACAACTTACCAAGACATAACAGCAAAAGAATATCAATGACGAAAATTGCAATGGTATTTAGAAAAGTCGATTTGCAGGGCAAGAGAAATCGAGCCAGGCATTCTAGTAATACAGTTTCAAAAATAGTCTTGTCTTGCCATGCAAATGGACAAGATTCAAGATTTTTTTTTCAAGATTCAAAATTATTAATTTTCATATAACACATAGATTTTACAATTACACTACAGGCAGTCCACCAAAGGCTCAGCAGCGGTGGACCCCTTACATTTAACATATAATAAACATATAATTCATAGATAGTTGGATCATGGGTGAAGATAATTTAATATTTACATGTATACATTTTAAGACAATAGACAACCAACACACGCACGCACGTACGCACGCACGCACGCACGCACGTACGCACGCACGCACGCACGCACGCACGCGCACGCACGCACGCACACACACATGGGAATGGGGAAAGCACATGCATATCTTGTTTACAATATTATTATTATTATTATTATTATTATTATTATTATTATTATTATTATTATTATTATTATTGTCATATATAACAATACGGCCTAATTTGTATCAACATTTCTTGGTGCATTATTATTATTATTATTATTATTATTATTATTATTATTATTATTATTATTATTATTATTATTGCCATATATAACAATACAGCCTAATTTGTATCAACATTTCTTTGGTGCATTATTATTATTATTATTATTATTATTATTATTATTATTATTATTTATTATTATTATTATTATTATTATTATTATTATTATTATTATTATTGTACACAACTGCATCATCCACATCAACAATTACAGATGCATTATTATTATTGCAGCAGATGTGTATTTTACATTCTAGTTGTTGTCTTGGCAACTGGGTACATACTTGTTTTTGTACTGCCATGGTGGTGACTTCTGCATTCATGTCACTGGTTTGGATTTTTAGTATCTTTCTAAGATTATTTTTTAATATTTTGTTTAAAAGAGCTTTGTGTAAGAATTTGTGTGTGTATATTTATATCTGTGTTGTTCCAGAGTTGTCTTGCTTGGTGGGATGTTTTTTGTATAGCTGTCATTGTTCTGTAATAGGTTTGGTGTAAGTTATTCTTAGTTCGTGTGTTGTGCGAGTGTATATCAGAGTTGTTCCTAAAAAGGTTTAATAATGAGGAGGGTAGATTGCCATTATGGTAGTCCCTTAAGATAGTATATAGTTGGACAGCTCCAATGTCTTCAAGTTTTAGCATTTTTTCGGTTTTAAAGACACCCTGGCCCTCTGCTGGCTGTGCGAATAATTTGATTGCCTGCTTTTGTAGTGATTTTAGATGTGCTAGTTTAGTTTTATGCGTGTTAGTCCATATTGCATTGCAATATGTGATATGTGGAAGGATCAGTGTACAATATAGAGTTTTTAGAATATTAGGGGGAAGATATGGCTTAAGTCTGCGCATCTTCTTCTTCTTTTCGTTCGCTGATCATACCGCCAGTCCTGTAAGTGACTAGCGACATGATCATAAGCGTTAAGTGCGTGGATCCATGGTTTATTAGAGTGCGCCGTGCGGCCTGGAACCTCCGTCTTCAGCACTCGAGGTTTCTGTCAGGGTTACCTCACCCTTACCTCCTTTAGTCGCCTCTTATGACACGCAGAGGATACGGAAGGTGCATGATACTGATGTTCTTTACTACCTTGGATCACACTATTTCTATATGCTTCTCCCAGGTTAAGCTTTTATCCAGATAGATGGGGAGAAATTTGACATGTTGTGCTTCGTGAATTTCTTGATTATTTGCATGCATTTTGGGGAGAGCTATTTTTTTTTAATTCTTAGATTTTGTGAAAGGTATATAGTTAGTTTTATCGACATTCAGAGATAATTTATTCACTTTAAGCCAGTCTATGGTTTTTTTCATTTCATGATTTACATACTTGTATACAGTGTCTATGTCCTTGTGGCTACAAAAGGCATTGGTATCATCCGCAAACAATATTAGTGAGAGGTAATTACATGCTTTGAGTAGGTCATTCATGTATAATAAAAACAAGAGGTCCAAGAATCGATCCTTGTGGAATGCCACAGACTAATTTCCTGTCTCCTGACATGGCCCCACTGAATTTTACACATTGTGTTCTGTTAGTTAAATAGCTATATATCCAATTTAGTGCAATGCCACTAATTCCATGGTGGCCTAGTTTTTAAAGTAATATTTCATGATCAATACTATCGAATGCTTTGGAGAGGTCCAAGAATACACTTAGAGTGTGTTCATTTCTCTCAAGGGATGTGGTTATTTTTTCCAGCATATCCACAATGGCAAGCATGGTAGAGTGTTTTTCTCTGAAGCCGTACTGGGATTCATAGATTATAGAGTTTTTATTAAGATATTTTATAGTTCTATTGTAGTACAATCTTTCCAGAAGTTTAGAGAAAAGTGGAAGTACTGAGACTGGCTTATAGTTTGTCAAATCAGATGGGTCTTTAGCTTTGAATATAGGTGTTACGCATGTGGTTTTTAATTGGGATGCAAATATACCCTGTGAAAGTGATAGATTGCAGATGTGATTCAGTGGAGTTAGTATTTCTCTAGCACAGCTTTTAAACATTTTCCATTCAAAGTTATCAATGCCGGCACATACACATGCATACACTAAGCAAAATATCATGTTTTTTATTACCGATCACATTAAAAAGTAAATGAAAGCTAGGTTTTGAAATATTTTATGCAATAGAAAATTTTCAGGATTATTCGATCATTTAATTTTTAATCATATAAATTCACGATTTAAAACATAATCACGATTTTCTATTTAATTATGTAATCATGCAAGCCTAGAACAACCATGACAATATGGTACAAAAAACAGATGTTGTGCCGTTCTGTGTTTGCTCACAGATGTCTGTATAATTAACTAGCACCTTATATATTGTAATGTTATTTTGTGTGTAGGGGGTCCATTGATTCATAGGCTCTGCCTTTGATGAACTGCCCAATTGTAATGTCTGTATATTGTATATCAAGCATGAAATAAATAATCTTGAATCTTGAATCTTGCATGTGCGATTGTAGTGCGTTCCATGTGTTAACGGCTCACTGGGTGAAACTGTGCTGTCTTAGTTTGGTTCTTGAGTGGGATTTGGACAGTTTTAAGGGAACTATCAGCAGGTGTTTGTCTTGATGTGAGAAAATAGGCTTACCAGATAATGCAGCTTATTGGGCCGATGCTTGGCAATACCGCTTTCATTATCGCTGATGACACTAAGCTTTATTGAGCTATATCATCGAACACTGATTGTATCAAGATCCAGACTAACATTAATAAGATGGAGAAGTGGTCCAGAGACTGGTTACTGAAATTACACCCACAAAAGTGTAAAGTATTAAGACTTGGCAAGGGACATCCAGAGTACACATATACAATGACATCTTCAGATGGGACTGTGGTAGAGCTGGAGAAATCACCACTTGAGAAAGATTTAGGTGTTCACATAGACACGGAGCTGAAATTTCATGAACAAGTACTAAAGGCAGTCAACAGGTAAATCAGATGGTAAGATTAATTTGACGAATTTTCTGTTACCTTGATAATGAAATATTCTGTCTATTGTAAAAATCTAGGGTATGACCCCTGCTAGAGTATGCAAATTCTGTTTGATGTCCTCGTTACGTCAATGACTGCAACCAAATTGAAAAGGTTCAATGGCCAGCCACTAAAATGCTACCTAACATGAGCAATTTATCCTACACAGAAAGGCTGCAAATTCGCAAGCTACATTCATTAGCATATCGGAGACACCGTGGTGACATGATCTAAACCTATAAATATCTACATGGTAAATATAAAACCCCTCCTCCAGGCCTTGAATTAGATACCTCTCAAGCAACACGTGGGCACAGTCTTAAATTAATAAAGCGCCGCTGTAGCTCATCCCTTTGTCTTCACTTCTTCAGTAACAGAGTGGTAAATTATTGGAATGCTCTTACGGAAGACGTAGTTCAAGCACCGTCCTTGAACTGCTTCAAAAATCGTCTTGACAAGCTCTGGTCATGTCATTTGTACAGTACTGTTTTTGTGGACTACCACCGTACATAAGATCTAATCATCTCGGAGGAGACGGGTGAAGCCAAAGAGAGCCATGAATGTGCATCCATCGTATAAGTCAGAGGAAAATAAAGAGGCAGATATACGGGCTGAACAAAGTCCACAACAACATTCCAAGACATGAACACAGCTCAATATGGTAACATTAGATGCTTGTAAGCACTTCGATGTTGTATCGCATGCCTTATTACTACGCAAAATATACAACAATCGAAATGAGAGTTCACTCTGGTGCATGATCAAGGAGCTCTACTCAGAAGCTCAATCTTCCATTAAGCTGAGCAGAACTCTTTGAGAGCCGTTTACAATACAACAGGTTGTTCGCTTGGGAGGAGTCCTATTTACAATTCATTACAAACTCTTCTGAGCTACGACTAGTGAGACTACTGCTTTCAGACACCATTGTAAGCTGAGATTATGAGCCAAGTCAGTGAAGCCTGTAGATTTTGAGACATCAATCGACTCCCCACAAGGAGATGGTCTATCTCCGCTGATTTTCACCTGTTACCTTGCTGCTGCATTGAAATCTGTACAGGAAAGTTCCACAAGACCACCACCACACCCCCAAACCCAACCCATCCTCCACCCCAAGTGTCAATACTGGGTATGCCGCTAGAGAGGGAATATGCCGACGATGTGGACTTCATAGATGAGGAAAAGAAAACCCTTGACGAACTTCTCCCAATAGTTGCAAGCAAACTAAAAATAGGGAATCTCTTTATGAATGAATCCAAAACAGAGTTCACCAACACATACCTATCTACAAAGCATGAAACTAAATCATGATCACTTCGTGGCAGCGAACAATGGAGGAAAAGTAAAATCCTGTGTTCACTGCTTTGCAGTACTGAAAGCATTGCTGCAGGCTGCATCATGGGGAACATAGTTTCCCAGTCCTTCTGGAAGCTATGGATTCGTAGATCAAAGATGCCCTTGATAAAAAGGCTACATTTATACAATTCAACCTGCGTATCCTTGATGCTGTATAGATGTAACGGCTGGGCAGCTTCAAGGGCAGCTCTAGACAAACTCGATGCCTGCCACCGCAGACACCTACGCACCATCACTGAACACTGATGGCCAGACAGCATAATTTCCAATGATTCACTATATAAGATGTGTAATACATTGCCGCTGTCTGTAAAAGTCACCCAGCAAAGATAGTCCATGTTTGGATATGTGCTAACGATGCCAGAAGAGACACCAGCACAGGGACACTTGGAATTCCCCCTACTCGGAGCCAGCAAATACAAAGCCAGGAGAGGACGGCATTGCATAAATCTGCTAAGCATGCTACAAGGTGACCTCAAGAAAGCAGGACTCGGTACACTCAAGTCAAGAATGGACCTGAGGAAGCTAAGGATTTCGGCTGAGAACAAGGCACAATGGGCAAAAGCAAAGAAGGACGGATTGTAGCAGTAGCTGTTTCTACTACTACAACTATGGTGACCTTTCTGTGAAGGCATGGAGGGCTCGAAGGCTGCACCCAGTCACCATAGAGTCAGATGGTGATCTGTGTCTTTATTCATCACCTAATCTGTCGAGACTGAATCATGTGAGATCCGGTCCCTGGAGCTAACGTTTATCTGCTTTAGGATTAAGGAAAGTTGCCCAAAGAATGCACTGCTAGATCAGGCTAATATAATTATATTTTTGCAGTGATTCCTACTTTGGCATGAAGACTAATCTATCAGGTATCCGAAGATACAGAGCGGGGTGTATGCGGTCATCGACACATTTATTCTAACCGCTCAGAAACCCTAATAGTTTCTAAAGTCAGTTATAACCAATGTGACGGAGGGAGTCCAAACAATTATTACGCCATAGGAGTGTAGGAAGAGACAACTACTCATTATATTATGAATTTAGGAGGCCGTATGATAGGTTGCCGATTTATATAAACTTGCCAGTGTGCGGTGTATAACTTATTCGCAGCTCTGGGAAAAGAGGCTTTACACAAATGTCTCCTGAAGAGTAGTCATCCCTAGCTACTTTGAAATCTATTGTACCGAGCTAGCATAGTTAAGTTTAGCGGCCGCATGTCATGTTCGCTTAGTGAGAACATGAACAGCGACCTTAGTGAAAAATTGATGCTGTGGGGGAACAAGGTGGTGTGTTTGTTGATGCTGTATAGTGTAACCTAAGCGAAATGCAATCCAAGTATTCTTGTATAATATGATGACTAAGCAAAAAGATAATAACTTGGATGGCCACTGCCATATTACTAACTAATACAGTACAGTAAAAATAGACGGTCACATGACCTTGCAGTGCCTATTCGTTATTGACACATAAATGAAGATAAATATATACAGTAAATTATATAAACTATAAAAATAAGGTCTCAGACGACCTTGCGGTACCTATGTATAATCAGTACCAAAATAAAAATGTTACAATATAATGGTTACAGAGTACCTATTAGTCATCGGTACTAAAATGTCCTAATATCACTGTAGTTGAAGTGTCACATTTTTAGGCGTGAGATGGCACGATACTGAAGTCGTTGCTTGGTGAATATCCGCAGACAATCTATCTGATGCGGCTTATGCTTATGAATGGTGAAGAAGAACGTACGCAGATGGCTAGTAGATAGTCACGTATGAACACATTCTAGGAATTATGCGGTTGTGTAAGATTTCTGTACTGTTGCGAATTTGACGATGTCCCTTGTATTACTTAAGGGCTATGGTGGAAGGTTGATTTGATGCATGAACATCTTTGCGGAGCACAAGACGATATGCATCGCTTGTGCGGTGCATAAAGCAATGTCCTTATCCGGACTGTGGTCAAACCATTAATAATAAGCACGGGACATGTGCAGAGTTTGTCCTACCACTTTTTTAACATGGTACGGCAGATCTGGTGAGATATCGGAAAACACGAACGTGGGGTGTGGGGGAACCTTCTTTTTGATTCAGATATTGCCCCTTGTATTACTTAAGGGCTATGGTGGAAGGTTGATTTGATACACGAACATCTTCACGGAGCACAAGACGATATGCATAGCTCGTGCAGTGCATAAAACAATGTCCTTATCCAGACTGCGGTCAAACTGTTAATAATAAGCACGAGATATGTGCAGAGTTTGTCGTACCACCTTTTCAACATGGTACGGCAGATCTGGTAAGATATCGGAAATCACCACCTTGGGGTGTGGAGGAAGCCTTCTTTTTGCTTCAGATATTGCCCACCCCCTGCCCCGTTGATATCGTCCGGGAGCTTACAAAAACATGGAAAATGTGGTGCAGTGCATGTGCTCCAGAGACGAAAACTCAAAACCGATATGCACTGTTTAAGTTATATACTACCGACGCTATTACAGTAAGCTGTACTTTTTCATCTTGGTCTGCTCTGGCAGCCACACCACCCAACATCTGATGAATGTGAATTTCTGAGCTCCTTTTATACTAATTGGTGATGTCACGACTGGACGTCTCAACCAATCAGTGAACGCGTTATAACTAGGTAGGGTTATGCGACCATGTAATATGCTGGCCTTCAACCTAACACGTGTATTCGCTATGGCATTATTAATTTGGATGGGTGTGTAGCTCGCTGGGGTACGTGCTGGTCCGCCGATAGATATCCGCCCATTGCACCGCAAGTGCACAATGACTGGGATGGCTGGTTAGCTGCAGATCTCTGGGTTGCGGATCTCGTATGATGTCTCTCCACAGTGTACAAAGACCGACTTCTAGAGACGGTGGAACATTGATGTTCCAGTGGGGCCATGCGACCATTGCTGCCGAGATTGAACCACACGGTGTCGTCCCAACTATTTGTGTCACCGGTGTGTCTACCCATACTAATTTAGAGAATGGAACAACTAGAATAATATACTAGAAATATAAATAAGTACTATACAAACAAGACAATCGTTTGCCAGTATGTGTGCATACGATAATACAAAATATAGAGCCAGCTGATGTTCTTTGCATGTGGTGTCGCCGGAGGTACCACACAGATCCTTGAATCTGCAGAGGCATCCCCGCAAGAGAAACATCCATAACACAAGATCACTGAGTAACTTGATATAAGTCAATAATTCTTGCTGTTGTGAGAGGCAAGTGCCTCACGCAGGCCTCTGACGCAGGAAAATGCCTTCAATGCCGAAGCAGAGGAAAAGAGCTGGCAAATAGGGCCACTCTTTTGTTCAACATAAAAATGCTAAGTGACGATCCTAGTGAATCCATAATTAACGTGATGCATACTGGTTTACGTGAAGGCGGAACGAGCGATTTCCGGAGAATTTCCACGTCACCGTATTATGTAGTTCCAAGATGCTGTATTGGTAGATTCCGCTTTATTTATGTGGGCCTTCTGCTACAGTCTAACCTACCATTTAGTTGTTAGGAACAAAAACTAGCTTTGGCCGCAAGTGGCAGGGATTCCTACCTATCAGTAGATACAGCTGTCCAATGGGCGTCGATGCTTAGCTTCCCGTAGGCCGCTTTGAAAGAGCATCTACCTCCATGGACAGTATACATACATATTACATCGCCACGCATCCGAATTTGATGAAATTCTGGGTACCTTGCGCGGCAACCACATAGAACATCACCTGGACAATGGCTACATTTCACATAAGCAAGTTTGATCACTAACATCGTTAAGGCGGGGATAGAGAGGCGAATATCCATTGTGAGCATCCTTCCCGTGAGGGTGTGGTGGATTCCAAGATCCTTCCCAGACACTCCAACGAGTTAGATGGAGATGCGCGTCTCGTCCGTCACCGATTCCTACGGATCTAACCTTTGACTTGTCATTACGATTAAGTTCCAATGCGCCCAGATATGCACTGCGGGCCAGTAAACAAACTATCAAACTCACATTTATAACTATATGTTTTCACAGTGCTTTCCTTCGTTGGCGGGGTTATCTAGCTAACAAGTATCTGATAATACGGGGGAGATGTATGTAAATCAGCACTTTAACCATCACTGCTCGGAAACCTCTGATAGTTCCCCAGGGTCGGATCTGATCAACGTGCTGATTAAGAGCCATGCGGCTGGTGGATCATGGAAAAGAGACAATAACTTGATATATACGAGGCCTATAGGTATTTGGCCAATTTTACACAACCTTGCCGGAGTGCGGGGTTACATTATTGCAACAACCGGAAAAGAGGCGTACACTACATGTCTCCTAATGAAGAGATTGTCCCTAACCACTTTAACCTATCCTATCACGCTGAATAGTAAGGTTCAGTTGGGAGCATGCCAGGCTCAAGTAATCAGAGCATGGACAGCGACCTCAGTGAAAAGGTGATGATGGCGGGAAAAGGTGATGCGGATATAATGTTGCTGTTTAGTATTTCCTAGCGTACTGCGGTCTAAGTTTTCTATAATCAAACAAAACATATCGACAGAATGGCTACTTGCCATATATATAACTAACCAATGCAATGGGTAATGACAATTTATATAAGAATTAATGAGGTAGTAAGTATCAGGTTGAAAGACCTAAACAGTGCGGTTAGTTAAAGCACCTATAGTAAATAAGGATAATATGAACAGTAATAAAGAAATTATAACTTGCGGTCTTAGGACCGGGAAGGTACTTATATAGCATCAGTACCATATACGGAAATAAATAATAATTAAATGTATACTATGTATAGCTATTTGAGTATCTAATAGTCACTTGCACGAAACAGGCTACTGTGTTACTGAAATTGAGGCGCTAACATATTTATAGCGTGAGTTGTCATGTTCTCTGAGGCTGGACGAGTTTCCGCATGCAGATCTCCGCAGGAAGGTCTCCACATGCTGGCTCCAGGGTAGATACGGTACACACTCAGTACAGTGAAGCAGAGCAGTGAAGTAACATCTATTAGATAGTCTCTGTAACTAAATCATAATTTATGCGGAAGTGAGAAAGTTTTCCATCCAGCGACGGAAGTACTAAAGTAAGGAGGGCTTATAAAGTTTAAGCAGTTACATAAACTGGCACATGGTGCGGAATGCGTCACATAGCTCTTGCGGCACATCTAGCAAAGTTCCACCAAACTGTGGCCAAAAGTTAATTAAACACACACGATATGCAGTGCAGAATTTAGTGTCCACTTTTCAATGTGGTTGGCAGATCCGGCGAGTCATCCACCAAGAATCACCGCAGTTCTACATCATGTAGGATCACATTCTGGGCCTGCACGGTCCCTCCCGCAGAAGTTGTGTTAGGAAAGTCCGGATGCGGGAGGTCTAACTTTAAATTAATTTATTCCTCCCGGATGGCCATCTGCAAGTATGCAAAAATTGGTGGAAGCCGAGGACGTCCTACTACCATAGATGTGTTGGGTTCCGTAAGACACCGGTATAGGTGAGAATCACTGGTAGGTCAGCAGGTTACATCCGTCCTCCTGATGGTTCCTGCATGGGCCGGCTTCCACCCCGGCGATCTCCTGATCCTCGATTTTTCACCACTTATACTCGCTGTGACATCGGAGCTGGTCGCTTCAACCAATCAGCAGGCGAGCGCCAGCCAATCAGCGTGCTAGTATACCAGTGAGGTATCGACCATGTGTACAATATCACTCTGTATTTAGTTTAATATATACACGCGATTACGATGTTATAGCAATATTCTGAGTATAATTTAGAGAGGAGCTTCGAGGATAACTCAGCCAATTCGGGGCCGATTTTAATACGGTTTACAGTTTTAGAAAGCTCGTCTAATTTTGATCCTAATTGGTACCAAGAACAACTAGAACGGATGAATCCTAAGCATTTACGAGTACCTACTCGGTACACTATGGGCGCGCACTCGCTTCCAATTCCGAGACGTGTTGTCAGGGAAGCTCTGATGCACGCGCATGCGCACCATCTGTTTTATCAGACTTAGTCGATTTTGATGCGAAACCTCTCTCATAGGGCCTATGTACACGTATTATCCTACCCAAGGGTGGCGTGCTTGGAGCGAATCAGGAGTGGCCGTTACCCAGCTCTGCTGGGACGGTCAGTACCCGTCCGGTTGATCCGCGCTACACCACCTCCTCCTAGTTTGACACCCATGGCAAAAAATCATGTATGGCGGATCGCGCGCACGGGAGCATGGTAGGTGGGGATTATAGACTTCCCGAGTAGGCACATAGCCGAGAGGAGAGTGACGCAAAAGACGCATGTTCATAAGACAGAGCACATAGGGTGCGAAAGAGTTTGTGAGGGAGGCATACCATTGATTTTGATTTTTTTACATGGAATTATTTTTCCAGGTCTTTTTCTTTTTTTGTGTGTTTTAATGCTATGGCTTTATTAATTATTTAGACAATGATCCCTAAACAATTAGCTCGCATGGATTTCTCTTTAGTGCGGATAATTATTTTTCCACAGAGAACACCCAAGCTCCAACATACCACAATTACAATACAGTAAAATGTATACAGGTTATATATAATCATGTAGTTATACCTGACAAGAGTATAACAGATTAGTTTAATTACTTTGTGCATCCCCGTTAAACAAAGGGACGCACACGCACGCACGCACGCACGCACGCACGCACGCACGCACGCACGCACGCACGCACGCACGCACGCACGCACGCACGCTCGCACGCACGCACGCACACATTGGTGGTACGCATCCTGATTATATGAGCAGATGCATACAGTGCAGATTCCGCGCAAGCAGCTCTCGCTGCCCCAAATCCACCCCGTCGTACTGACGCGGGGTTTAAAAATAATAAGAAAAATAATGTGTAATAATGAAATAAAAAGACTGGTTCATCAGGCAGTCTCAGCTACGCTGGTCATGACAGGATTATGACATATTCACTACGGTGTGTTGTGTACATACGTCACACACAACGTATTTACAACAAAGGAATCTGCAGCGATTATTTTATGGTGAGACACAGCTATGCAAGAATATTGCACAGGTGTGTAGGATGACCGTAGTCAGCCTAGGGACTGGGTTTCGATTGTTAAAACATATATAATAATAAGAAAAGTATTTCAAAAATAAACATAATAATAAGTTCTGTGTCCACAAACACCTGCGGTGAAGTTTCCCCAGTGGGTCTGGGTACCGCAACTTGTCCAGGACGGACGTGGCGGGTGATCCTCCGCTGCCGCTACATCACTACTATACAGGGCCATCTCTGGAAGGCTATAACTGGAAGATGGTGCAGATGTGTCCATGGAAGCGCTGGTGGTGCCGGAAATGATGACTGGTGATGTGTGAAGTGGCAGTGGTGAGGTGACTGCTGACATCACTGTCGTTGTTGATGTGGTCAGTGTGGTTCGTGCTGCTGGCGGGCTGAGTGTGGTGAATTGGATTAGCAGTCGCCGGAATGATGATGTCTTCGCGGATGCTGATGCTGATGATGTGGCGGATGCGGTGCTGGCGGATAGCTTTCGGATCTTCGTGGACTTCAGAAGTTTACTCGCGGCTGCCATTGGCACAGCACGGATTTCTTGTGAATGAGCTATGCATCTCTTCCCGGCGTAAGGACATTCCAGTGTTGTTATCTTTCGTATGGCTGGATCCGTTGGTGTACTGCTGCATGGATGTGTGGTGATGCTGGTTCGCGATGCAGTGGTCGGGATCGCTTCCATAAGGCTGATCTCCTCATCAATGATAAGGCTATAAGGAGATCTATCCGAAATGTCCTGTAATGCTTGTTCTGGTGTGGTCATCGTAATAACTACTGGAATGGGCCAGCCGATTATGGATGCTGATGCTGGTGACGTGGTAGCATTGCTGCAGGTGCTGTCGGAGTGGAAACTGCATGTGGTGCTGGTACCGTTACTGCAGGTGCTGCCGGTGCTGATGATGCTGTTGGTTCTGTCATGATGGTGGTTATGGTCAGGTAGTGGCTCATGGTGTGCTGTGTTGCGGATGCGGTGATTGCTGTTGCTGGTCGGTAGTGCGGGAAGTCTGATTGTCGCCGTTTCGTACGTTTAGTTTTGGCCATCTTCTTCATTGGGAGCACATTAGTAGGAAGTCTAGTTTCAAAACGAGCGGCTAGCACTTCAACGTTTTCACTTTGTTCACCAGGCTGTAATGTAACTACAAGCACACGATGTTTATCCATCAATGCGTGGGTCACACTGTAACGGGTAGCGGCATAAAGGTATTGCAGTCTGTACAAAAAGCTCTCTGCATAAGATGGTCAAGATTGACATGCAGCGTCAAGTTTGAATTACGGGAGAAGGTGCGCCTACATGGCTGTCCACTAAGCTGAAATGCTGAACACGGGTATTTCTTTCTGGATGGTGCTGGCGTCGACTCTTCCGAACTGTGGGACAAAGCAAGGTCCTCGGCAAGTGACATCTTATTTCTGCATATTAATGGCGGTGCGGACTGCCTAACCTAATCTAATTTTTCCTAGCTCTTCATAACTTTCCTGGCCAAGTAATATATAATAGAAGTGATAAATTAATAATAAGAAAGACAGCAGAATTTGCGACACGAAAGTAGCCTAATGCCTGTTCTTCCCTTGTGTCGACTTTTGAGGGGAAGACGGAGTTTCAGTGCGTGATCTCCCTCTTTTATACTTTTTGGTGTCATCACAGGAGGGCGGATGGCCATACCCGAAAGTTCCAGGGTGATTCGGCAACGCCCTATAAGGAAAGTTTTGATTTATTAAACCTGGAGTCATATGAATTTTTCCTCCCGTGTAAAGGGAGTAAATTTAATTATAGGAAGAAATGTATATCACTTTCGTCTCTACTCAACGGGAAAACAAGTCTCTGATCAACGTAAAAACTCGGAACTACTTATTCCTGTGGAAGCTCACCTTTTACTTAGTGTGAAGCGGTTTTACAGATTGGATCCTTATAAACTTGCCTGTTTTAATTTCAGGCTAGAGCGTCCGATGGGGTGTGGGAGAGCATGGTGACGTCAGCAGCAATTGCCTTGACTCACCCCTCTCGCCTCTTCCGTCACGCCATGGTAGGAGTACGTTTTGGGCGGCTCTTGTGTTTAAAGCCTTTGATCTAATTTACTGGAAAATAGAAGTGAAAGTCACGTGGTTCTCTGTTGTGACAGCACATGGCTGATCAGAAACTTAGGCAATATTAACGTAATGGCGGAATGTTGATGCTGGTGAATATTCGTTGTTGATGCGAAAGATGGAACTATATGTTTTAACTCTGTTCCTCACAACAGCGTCCCTATATGCGTTTGATCTTATACATGCATCTGTGTCCTGTCTGTAAGAATGTATTCCAGTCCGTGTCGATCTTGTGCGGGAATATGGAGGTAAGAGAATATTTGAACTTCTCCTTGATTTTATACTGTCGAAGTTTTGATGCCACTTCATCGGCCCATGCGCTAATGATCTGTATACACGGTAGGACGATGGTGTTCTTAATCAAAATTAGGACAATATAGCTGCCTATAATTATTGTTTGGTATAAATAGATCCATTACTCGCGGAAATTAAGTATGCTAACTCCGCCAAGCTGGACTTCCGGGTGGGTGGACTGCCAAGCATCCTCCTCTGTGGATAGGACAAGTCCCATCCGTACCTAGACCAAACGTAATTTTTTATAATACAGCTCGGAAAATGTGTACCACAGTTTACAATAACAATGCAGTCGTATGGAGATTGTGAATGCAGTCATCCTGAGTGTCTATGTTTCTGTCGTGTTGGTGATTTTCATTGATACGCGTGGCTGGTTATCTGCGGATGATTCGTACGCTGTTGTGATGGGTGACGTTTTTATTACTCTGGGCGGTGGGGGGAGTTAGTGAAGTGCGGTGTCAACCTTATCGGACATGATGTGTTTCGCTCTGTAATGGCTGAGCCCGTGGGTGGGACTGAGTTACTTTAGAGCAAGGATGACGAAGAAGGGCGTCAATCCACTATCGAATTCAACTTTTCGCTAGCAAATTCCTACTCGTGACGGATGACAGACTGCGGGCATCTTGCTATCTTAATAATATTGACTGTTATTACATGTGAATGAAGTATTATGTTTTTAGCTATTTCCGTACGATGGTTCCGGGGGGAGGGGTGGCGGTGGGGGGGGGGAGGTGGGGGAAGGGGGAATTTGCCTGTAGCGCATACTGTAGATGTCTGTGGTGTGCTCCTTTCCGTATGATCAGTTTTCCGTAAACCAGATAAGAAGATGATTGCGGAAAATATTGACTGGTGTTGATGGCGGTAGTGTACTGTTGTAGGGAAGTCTGGGCTGCTGTGTGACGCTGGTGTATTGCGGATTGGGCATATCCCGGTTTCCATGCTGGTGGATGCCGAGTCTGTTGCGGTTGCGGAAAATCAGGATCGTGGAAAGTGATATACTTTCCGCATCATTGCAAGAGGAATGTTGCGGAAAATTGTGTCTAATTTTTTCGATTTTTAAAAGGTTAGGGGCTTGCTATATTTTGTTGTTGCTAATATTGATTGTCTCTGTTACATCTTCTCTTTAACCGGATATGTATGTAGTAATCGTGCAATGGTGAATTGATGTAATCAGCCTTGCGGGCAAGTGTGTTCTGTATGCTCCTGGGTTTCTGTGTATGGTGTGATGTCCTGAATGCTCACGGGGGGGGGGGGGAATTAGCGGGTGGTTTTGGTAAGGGTTGCCCTTAGACGGGGGGGGGGGGGAGTGGTCATCTCCCATTACACAATGCATCTTCGTTGCAGCTGCAATGGTACTCTGTTGTAGTTTTTAAGTACCGGGAAAGTTCGAGCCGAGAGTCTGCTAAACAGGCTGCTTCCCTGCTCACCACCTCCGGGGTGGGGGGGGGGGGGCTGGTTGCTTGCTGCGGTGCAGGATGCCACCTCCTCTGTAGCAGTGGACGTTCTAATATCTGCAATGGACAGTCTACAGACGACGAGTGGAGTGTGAAGTGGACAGGACGAATAATGTCCGAACTTGGTACATAGAGAAGGGACGTACGTTGGAGATGGGGCAGTGGTGGTGCTGAGGGTTGGGGAGCACCTTGGATTGGGAATGGTTGCGTGATTTTGGGGCATGGACGGATACACCAAGTTGTGCGGTTTTGCTGTTCTCTAAAACGAGCGAATGCCTCATCCGGCTTCTTCACTTCCATGCTATTCATTACATGTTCCACCCCACAAGAAGCATGGCCTGGGACAGCCTCAGCTTCCGCTTATGGTAACTCTATAATGGGGGTTATAGCATGAAATGTGTGGGAGTCGGAAGAGGTCGGCGGAACAACTTTTCCATCTTTCCCCTTGGACAAAACAAACGAGAAGGCCTTCAGATACGACTTCCCAGACCGAGTAGACCTGCACTGAGGAGGGAGAGGGCGAGTACTCAGTTTACTTGGCATGTTTGCAGATCGTCGCGTATCATGTACCCAAACCATTCTTCCCACTTCATATGGATCTCCATGCACTCGCCGGTTGTGCCATGTTTTCTGACACCGGTGTGCAGTGGATAAAGTAGCTCTCACTAGATCATGGATCTGTTCCATCCACTGCCGCATGAGCTCTACGTAGAGATGGTGAATTTTTCTCCCCGGAATCCTGGGCATGGCCAGATCCAGTAGCAAGGCTAATTCACGGCCTAACATTAACCGCGCAGGGGTAGAACCCGTGCTGGAATGTACTGAAGTGCGGTATATCATGAGCACATCTCGACAATCAAGGCGTGTTTCCTTCATCAACATCTCCGCCAGCGTATGGTTGAATCTTTCGACCATACCGTCACTGCGGGGATGATATGGTGTAGTTCTCGTTTTGACGATATGGAACAATTTGCAGAGCTCAGAGATGAGCCGGCTCTCGAAATTACTTCCTTGACCTGTCAGAACACATTGTCTGCCAAGACCTCCGCTACTGTGGATGCCTCTTGGTCTGGCAGAGCGAATGCTTCCACCCACTTCGTAAAACAATCTTGTAATACGAGGATGTACTTGTTTCCTTCATCCATTGTCTTCAAGGGTCCGAGCACATCAATAGCCACTCGCTCCCATGGTGCACCAACAATCCTTACTTGTAATGGTGCGGAATGGCGCTGGCCAACAGCGCGTCTTTGACATGGGACACATTTGGCGACCCATGCCTTTACACTATCGCGTATCCCGATCCAGTGAAATCTGTTTTATCCGCGTTAGTATTCGTTCCACAGCTAAATGTCAGGCATTATCGTGAAGTTGTTGTAATATCGTTTCGTGAAAACATTCCGGAATCACCAGGCAATTATTAATGTCCTCGAACCGCTGGTAGTAGTACTTGGCTGTTGCGGATAGTGATGTAACAGATTCCCGGGGAGGGCATACCCCCTCCTGGATCCACGCATATATATTTCGTGTCTGCGTGTCTGTTGCTTGTTCATGAGCGACTTTCTCCATGTTCCACTCTGTGTACCACAATTCAAGGAACACCGGAGATGGCCGTGTTGTATGTGTCACGGTGGTGGCTACTTCAGGTTCATTCTCAAGCCCGATTCTGCTCAAGGTGTCAGCATTTCCATGCAGTTTGCTGGGTCTATGAACCACATTGAAGTTAAAAGCCTGCAGGGATTCCTGCCACCTCGCAACCTGGCCCTCCAGATTTTTAAGGTTTCGGAGCCAGGGTAGGGAAGCGTGATCTGTACAGAGAGTAAATGGGCGACCATACAGAAAGTGTTTATAATACTTGACAAAGTAGACCGCAGCCAGTAATTCTCACTTGGTGGTCACGTAATGTGTCTCGGTTTTCTTCAGAGTACACAAACCATAACCCAGTACCTGCTCCATTCCATACTCCATGACCTGAGATAAAACTGCGCCAATAGTGTAAGCTGACGCATCAGTGTCGAGGATGAAATCGAGGTTAGGGTTAGGATGAGCGAGAATTGGAGCAGTCGTCAAGAGTTCATTCAACGCCCTGAAGGAACATTCACACTCACTCGTCCACTCGAAGGCTCGATCCTTTTCGGTGATCTTGATGAGAGGTGATGAAATCTCACTGAAGTAACTGATGTTTCGATGATAGTATTGACAGAAACCAAGGAAGCGCCTAGTTTCTGTGACAGACTCAGGGGTCTGCCACTCCACCACGGCTTTTGTTTTTGATGGTTGGGTGGTCACTCCATCACCGGATATGACATGTTCCAGGAACTAGACGCTGTGTCTGAAGAGATGATGTTTCTTTGGCTTGAGCTTCAAGTTAGCCATGCGGAATCTCGAAAGCACAGTGTCTAAATTGGAAACAGTTTGCTCAAACGTTGGACCAAAGACGATTACGTCGTCAATGTAACACAGACAGATTTCACATTGCAGGGTAGTTAATACCTGCTCAATGAGACGCTCGAAAGTTCCAGGAGCATTGCACAAGCCGTAGTGCATCTTGTGGAACTGAAAAAGATCGTCTCGGCATACGAATGTGGTCTTCTCCATCTCAACCTCATCCATGGCTACCTGCCAGTACCCACTAGCTAAATCAAGTGTACAAAACCACTTGGCTCGGGACAAGGAATCTAAGTGCACAGAGTGGGATCTGGAGACAGTCGCTCACAAACAAGCAACAGATGCGCAAACACGGGATATATACGTGTGGTTCCAGGAGTGGATATGTCCTCCTAAGGAATCTGTTACCCCACTTTCTGTGATGGCTAAATATTACTATCAAAGATTTGGAGAATGTCATATACAAGGTGGCGTCCTCTACATTAATAACCAGATGGTAATTCGTGAGCGTTACAGAGTCGTGATTCTTCACCAACTACACAACAACGCTGGACATTTAGCCATGGAGCGTAAAGCGGATCGCATCAAACAGAGATTCCACTGGATTGGGATATGCAATAGTGTCAAGGCATGGGTCACCAAATGCGTCCCCTGCCGAAGACGCGCTGATGGCCAGCACCGTTTCACACTACTACAAGTTAACATTGTTGGTGCCCCATGGAAGCGAATGGCTATTGATGTGCTCGGACCCTTGAATACGACGGATGAAGGAAACAAGTACATCCTATTGCAAGATTATTTTACGAAGTGGGTAGAAGCATTCGCTTTGCCGGACCAAGAGGCATCCACAGTAGCTAGCGATGTGTTGTGCCGTTTCGGTATGCCCTATGAATTGCACTCTGAACAAGGAAGTAATTTTGAGAGCTGGCTAATTACCGAGCTCTGCAAGTTGTTCTACATAGTCAAAACACGCACATTGCCCTATCATCCGTGAAGCAATGGAATTGTAGAGCGGTTCAATCGAACACTAGCGGAGATGCTGACTAAGGAAACTCACCTTGATTGTCACGATTGGGATATACGACTCCCATGTGTGATCATGGCATAGCACACTTCGACCCATTCCAGCACGGGTTATATCCCTGCTCGGTTAATGTTAGGCCATGAATTAGCCGTACTCCTGGATCTGGCCATGCCCAGGATTCCAGGAGAGAAAAATTCACCACCTCTCTATGTAGAGCTCATACGGCAATGGATAGAACAGTCCCATGAGCTAGTGAGAGCAACTTTCTCCACTGCATACCGGCGTCAGAAAACGTGGCATGACTGGCGAGTGCATGGAGACCTGTATGAGGTGGGAAAATTGTTTGGGTTCACGATTCACGACGTTCTGCAAACGTGCCGAGTAAACTGAGCTATGTGGTAGTAGGTAAGAAGTTGGACGTGACCTACTGCATCCGCGCCTCAGATGGCCTGACCTCAGGCATCCACTTTGATCGACTTAAACCATGTGTTAGGGAGGACCCAGTACCAGAGCTTGGACTAGGCATTCTACGTAGCACCAGTACCCAGACCGATGCCTTTATGGAAACAAGTATTCCCGACGTTAGTCCAAAGCACCACGGTGCCAGTTCGACCCTTCTACCAAGCCATGAGTCCGGCGAACATATGACTAGCACTGAGGACGATGACAAAATACGTGCTCGCCCTCTCCCTCATCAGCGAAGTCGTATCTGAAGACTTTCTCGTTTGTGCTGTCCAAAGGGAAGGACGGAATAGTTGTTCCACCAACCTCTTCCCATTCCCACTGACTACATGCTATTATCCCAATTATAGAGTTACCAAAAGCGGAAGCTGAGGCTGCCCCAGGCCATGCTTCCTGTGGAGTGGAACATATCATAAATAGTATAGAAGTGAAGAGGCTTGATGAGGCCTTGACCTGTTGCAGAGAACAGGATAACTGCACATCACGGTGCACTCCCATTCCAAGATATAAAATCACAGGACCACCCCAACTCCAAGTTGCACCCCATCCATTAGCAACACACACCCCCCCCCCATTCCAACGTGTGTCTTCTCTAATCTCCGCACTGAATTCGGACATCACACATCCCATCCAGTTCACACTCCACTCATCGTCTGTTGACTGTCAATCTTCAGATATGAGAGAGTCAGCTGTTACAGAGATGGCATCCCACACCCCAGTCATCCCCGCTGGTGGTGGGCAGGGAAACAGCCTGTTCAGCAGAATCTCGGCTCCAATATTCCCAGTACTTTAAAACTATGACAGGGTACCAACCATCATGTAACGGAAGATTGCCATCCCCATCAAAAGGGCATCCCCGACCACAATCTCCCTATCAAGCCCCCCCCCCCCCCCCCCCGTGAGCAGTCAGAACATCACACCGAGACACAGAAAGCCAGGAGCATACAGAACACAATTGCCCTCAAACCTGGATACGCCCATTCTTCATCGCATGATTACTACATACATACCTGATTATAGAGAGTATAACGGGGACATTCAACACCACCAACAGGCTAGATAGCATGCACCTAACTTTTGTAACAGAAAAAGTTAGAGACACCTTATTCCGCAACATTCCCTCCGACACAAATGTGGTGAGTTCGTGACTCGCCGCAACCCGACTTTTCCGCAACAGCAACAGAATCGGCATTCCCCAGCGTGGAAAACTGGATCTGCCCACGTTACACTACGCCAACATCACCCAGCAACCCCGACTTCCCTACAACAGAACACCACCATCATCAGCATGAGCCAACATTTTACGCAAGCACTACTTATCCGGTGTGTGGAAAACCGATCACACGGAAAGGAGGGACAACATCGCAGCCATCTACAGTATGCACTATGGGGGAAATCCCCCCCCCACCCCACCCACGAACAGCCGTGCAAGCGTGCATTTTTCAGAAATTCGGACTTCACATCAATCGTGATCATCTACTTCAGAGAGTATACTGTGCGGACTGCAAGTACCTATAGTCTGCTATGCGGTACCGTGTAACACACACGTTATCTTTCAAGCACCGTGTGTTGGTTGTGACACTAAAGACTGGTGAGCAAAATGAGGATATAGATATCCTCGCACCACGCTTTGAAATAGACTTCCAATTGTAGTAATTCCGACTGGGAAAATGGCCAAAACTAAACGTACAAAAAGATGACAACCTGACTTTCTGTAAGTAGCTTCAGCATCCGCATCTGCAACACAGCCAGCCACCTCCAGCACTCCAGCATTCCAGCAACCATCACCACAGCACAGGCAGCACCCGCAAAAACAGCACCGCCAGTACCTGCAGCATCAGCATCGACACCAACTGCAACATCCGCACCGGCAGCATCCGCAGTGACCACACCGGCAACACGCCACACTGCAACAACATCTGCATCCGTGATTGCACAGCCAATTTCGGTAGTGAGAACAACTCCTGTGACAATTCGTGATCCAGTGTTACAGGACATTTCAGACAGTTCAATTTCTCCGCTAAGTTTAGTTATCGACGAGGAGATAAGTCTCAGGGAAGCCTCCACCACCACTCCCGCACCGCATGCCAGCACTCCGACATCCACACACTGCATCATCATCCCAGTAGATCCTGCCATCAGAAAAGCTACCACGCCGGACAGATCATACTCGGGGAAATGTCGCTTAGCCAATCAACCCGAGATCCAAGCGGTACCTAGAACATCCATGAGTAGACTTATTCAGGATGTGAAAATTAGGAACATATCCGCAACCACTGACGCGACACCATCACACAACATCTACGCATCATTCAGCTGACCACCAGGAGGCACCACTACCACCACCGCCGTGATGACAGCAACTTCGGAACCAGCAACCATCAGGACTTCACACATCATCGTCACCACCACCACGAGTGCATCCACTAACATATCCGCAGCTTCATTAAACCTGAGCACCGAGAACATTATTAACATAGATAATGTAATATCATCGTCACCACCACCACGAGTGCATCCACTAACTTATCCACAACTTCATCAAACCTGAGGGCCGAGAACATTATTAACATAGATAACGTAATATCAGCATCAGAAGACCACCCGCCATGGCCGTAAAGCACGAGTCGTGGAACCCAAACTCGTTGGGACAATTTCTCAGACGTTTGTGGCCATTATTGTCGTGGACTAGGTGTGCGGAACATAGAATTATTATTTTATTTTTGAAATACTTTTCTTTTTATTATATATGTTTTCAAAATCGAATCCCCGTTCGTTGGCTGACTACGGTCATCCAACACAGCTATGCGAATTATTGCCTAGCTGTGTCTCAGCAAAATAATCGCTGCAGATTCCTGTGTTGTAAACACACTGTGTGTAGTGCAAGAACACAACACACCGCAGCGAATACATCTTTATTCCCATCATGCCGTCGCTGGGGTTGCCTGATGAACCAGTATTATTATATACAATTTTTCTTATTATTTTTCTTCTCGTGTTAGTTTGACGAGATGGATTTGGGATGGTGAGAGCTATCTGTGCGGACCAGCCAAAACGGGCCGCACTGTATGCATACCTTCACATAATCGGTATGCACACGTAATTACTGTTACTTCTACTGTGATATCGCCACTGTATATTTTACATATGTTTTCTTATATATCATATTATATTTTTATATATCTTAGTTTGGGTACATTGGAGCTTGGGTGTTCTCGGCAGAAATTTAATTATCCGTCACCAAGAGAATGCCCATGCAAGCTATTATTTAGTCGAATCATGATAATAAACAAAATAAAATAGCACGCACCGCAATATAAAAAAAAACCCGAAAAAACGAAAAGGCCTGGCAAATAAATAGCCAAAAATCAAAACTAAAAGTATGCCTCCCTCCCAAACTCTTTCGCACCTTCTCTGATTAAACTACGTGCACTCTCGCGTCACTACTCCTCTCGGCTACGCACCTACTGAAGAAGTCTCTAATTCTTGCCTGGCGTTCTCCCATGCTTTTGATCCGCGATGCGTTGATCGTTTGTCACGGGTGTAAAACTAGGAGGGGGTAGCGTAGCGTGGACCTCAGCCGGATGGGTACGGACCATCGCAGCTAGGCTGGGTATGGAACGACCGCTCCGGGTACGTTCTAAGCAAGCCTCCTGGGTAGGATAGTATGCTGGTTAAAGCCATATGACCCTGACAACATGTGTCGGCGTTGGGAGAGAATGCATACTAAAGTGTACCGAGTCGGTACATATAATTTCTTTAAATTTAACTATTCTCGTCGTTCTTGGTTACGTATCAGGACCAAAATGAGACGAGGATTCCAAAACCATTTACCTTTTTAAAATCGGACCAGAAATTGCCGAGTTATCCTTACTTAGCCCATTGAAATTATTTTCAAAATATTATCAGGATGTCGTAATCGCATGTATGTACTGAATGAATGGAGAGAATGTCTATCACGTGATAGCATTCACCCTTCCTAGCTGCACGCTGATTGACTACAGATCACCAGCTGATTCGCTGGGCATCCTGCCTCTGACGTCACGAGTAGTATAACAGGAGCGAAAAATCAAGAATCGAGACCACACTTCGGCGAGAGAGAGAGAGAGAGAGAGAGAGAGAGAGAGAGAGAGAGAGAGAGAGAGCAAGTGGTAGGTTGTGTGGCCAGAGTAGTGCTAGACGTGGGCAACTGCTTACTGACTGTGGTACCCTATGCCAGTGCCTTTCGGAATTCAGTTCTCATTCTCTGGCCAGCAATTGAACATCCACAATCACAAGTTTTTGTAAGCCCTTGGACGGCCATCTGGGGGCAACCAATTGAATAGAAGACTCCCTCACCACCAGCACCTAGAGGAGCCTTCCTGTGTATGGGACTTGCAGCCCATATGTAATCTCTTCAGTATGTAGAACAAGTGGTGATTCTTGGTGGACAACTCATCAGATCTGCCAAACCACGCAGAGAAGTGGTATTCAAACTTTCGCGCAGCATGTCGTGTGTTTAATTAACTTTTAGGCCACAGTCTGGTGGGACTCTGCCTGGTACACCGCAAGAGCTATGCGATGTATCATGTCACTGTACTAATGTACATGCATTGTTTAATTATAAATTACAACTGCAGCCCTTCATCTTACGGGCAACTTTCAAACTTCTGTTACCGGACGGACACTTTTTAACATTCTGCTCAATTATTGTATTAGCTATTATGACTATCTAGTCGACTAAAACGTTCTTCTTCACCGTCTTTGAGAGTGAGCCGCATCAACGGTTCGTCTGCTGGGATTTCCCAGCCACTTCAGGATCGTGCCATCTCGCGTTCCTCATCTGTAACGCATCAACTTTATTTTTGTTATTATTGTATTCATCATTTCTTTACAGGTACTGATGACTAATAGGTACAGCCCCAGTCGTCTGAGACCGCCTTTTACAATTTGTATTTTTAGTAAATATTATTCTTGTTTTCATGCTTATGACTAACGAGCACCGCAAGGTCCTATGACCTGATTTACTGTCTCTATTGTAATAGTTAGTTATGTATATGGCAAGCAGCCATAAAAAATCCGCATCACTTTTCCCCCAAGCATCAATTTTACACTGAGATCATTGTTCATGTTCCCATTACCCGAACCTGACATGTGGTCGACTAAATCTGGCTATTCTAGCTCGATAGGATAGGTTTAAAGTAATTAAGGACAACCACTCTGTAAGAGACGTTTGTGTAAGCCTCTTTTCTGGATGTAGCGGATATGTAACACCGCACACCGGCTAGATTGTGTAAAATTAGCCAAATACCTTAGGGGCTCTTATTATATTGAGTGATTCTCTGTTTCTACACTCCTCCAGCCGCAAAGCTTATAAATTGTCTGGAACTCTGCCGTTTTCACATACACTCCCTCTGTATCTTCGGATACTAGTTAGCATAGATAACCCTGCCAAAGTAGGAAGCACTGCGAAAAGATATTATGTAAAACCGGCCAGCAGTGCATCTCTGGCCATTCTGAAACTTAACCCTAATGACAGGCAAATGTTAGTTCCCTGGAGCCGGATCTAGAAATGATCCGCCCCTGACACACTGGTGACGGATGGGATGCAGTACTCCATCTAACTCTGTACAGTGACTGGGTGCACTGTTGGAACAACTAAATAATAGGTTAGAGTTTAGCAGAAGGGCCACATATAAAGTGGCAACTACCAATGCAGTATCTTGGACCTACATAAGATAAGTGTATGAATTCTCCGGAAACCATCCGCCCCATCTTCACATAACACAGTGTGCATCACATTAATTATAATTTCACTAGGTTGACTCACACTACACTTAGCTTATGTTTGAACAAGAGAGTGGTCCTTTTTCCCAGCTCTCTTCCTCTGCTTCGGCGTTGAAGGCATTTTCCTGTGACAGAGGCCCGCGTGAGGCACTTTCCTCTTGCAACAATAATAATTTTTGTTAGGTGTATAATGGTTTATATTAAACCACCTAAGTACCTTGTTAGGACGCTCCCATGCAGGAATACCTCACAGATATATATGGATTGGAGAGGTACCGCTGAAGAAAACCCACAGTATCAAGACACCAACTTAGGTCTATGTACTGTATTTTTTCTCTCGTCTACTAGCAAAGGAGTACCATTGTTTGTATAGTATTTATATTTTTAGATTAATTATGATGTCCAGGCTCCTAAATTGAGGTATGGACCGTCATACCGGTGACATAGTTGGGATGAAATGGTGAGTTTCAATCTCGGCAGCAATGGTCGCACGGCTCCACTGGAACATTATCGTTCCACCGACTCTAGAAGTGGGCCTTTGTACTTTCCGGAGTCGCGATACGGGATCCGTTACCCCGAGAACCATAGCTAACCAGCCCTCCCACACATCCTGTACATGCGGTGCAATGGAGTGGAGCAGCAGGACGGACCAGCGCGTACACCCGCGAGCTACAACACACACACTTATAACATCTAACTGTACATCCAGGCTTAAGTTTCACATGGATAAACTATAAACATATTTACACTACAACTTGATAGAGCACAATAAGTAGCATGGGGGAAAACATACATGATCTCAGGATATGTTTTTGGGAGGCGAGTCTTCAAGCATCGTGATCATCTATGGCTATTGGGGG